>CM053745.1:8446657-8535313 GCA_028658305.1 Pachyuromys duprasi | reverse complement strand
TACACAGAGACACCCTGTCTCGGAAAAACAAAATAAATTAAAAAATAAAACAAACTATCAACCCCCGAGTCTTAAGCTGGATCCCAACCGCCACCAGCAGCCGCAGCTGTGTGGAAACGATTATACAGACCAACCGAGGATGAACCCAAAATGGATCAGGATGGTTTTGCCCCCAGAAAGAGGAGGATCTTAAGAACCGGGAGACTTCAGCCACTTCTGAGGTCAGTGTGGCTACAGTGTTCCCAATGATGAAATACTCTGGTTTCGCTGTTACTGTGTGACAAGATGCGCTGTTCGCTAAGCCGTTTCCCCACTTAGTTCGAAGTGCTGGACCAAATTTAGAATATTTGGGATTTCCCTTCTTGGGAACAGCACTTCTGAAGTGATGTGACTTTTGTTGTCAAAGGCCCAGTTTGGACTACTTGGGTCACTAAAAAGGCATTATCAGTCTTTGTAGTCTCAGACCTCACCACTGACTCTCCCTTACCTGCTGGCACATAAACTCTTCTTGAAAAGAACAAATGGGGGCTCAGAGGTTAGGAGCACACGCTGCACCTGCGGAGGACCCGACTTAGATTACCAGCACAGCCACCCGTAACTCCAGCGCTAAGGGATCTGAAGCCTTCCTCTGGACCCTGTGAGCACCTGCGCCGACGTGCAAAGTCTCCGAGTTGTAAAATTTAAACCAAACAAAAACCCAAATGGCTATTCACTCCAAATAGGGCTCCAAAGAGTATAGCTTGCTGAATCTGGTTGTGTGTGTGTGTGTTTTCAAGACAGGGTTCTCTGTCTCTTTGGCTGTCCTGGAACTCACTCTGTGGGCTGCGCAGCTGGAGAATCAGATGGCAGCCGGGGTTACTTACAGAAGCAGGGGCAATTGATCAGCGGCTGTATCCCTGACTAAAGCGTCTCCCCGGTCCCAACAGCAGTTTACTGTTTGTAGACCCTCAGAAAATGGAGGGAGCCCTGTTGAGCTCCTCCTCCGGTAGGTGTGGGTGGGACCTCAAAATCTTGCGTGGATCTCCTGTCTCCTGCAGGTAATCACCAATGCTCTGAATTCAGGAAGGGGACAACCTCTCTAAGAAACTCGTTTCATTCTTCTCGGGCTCCAGTCCAAAGCCTAGAGCTCTTCGCAGACTGACAGATATCTTAAAACCTCTCTGCTTCGAGGCTGAGCTGTATTTTCCGTTACCAGTCCACTGTTTGCCTCCAACCTCCCTCCCTCCTTGCGCTTCAGGAACTCAGTCTCCATATTAAAATCCGGGTCCTCAAACACCTGGCAAAAGCGTGGAGGCCGATAGGCCAGGGAAGTTAGACACCTTTGACTGTCAGGCTGTGAGCCAGAGCTGCTGATATTTATTTACAAGACATTCTTCTGAATCGCAGTGTCTACTGATTGGTAAGTAAGGAAGAAAGGAGAAATGGAACATTTGAGGGGGCAGCCCTCAGTGACCACCAAGGGACTCATCCCCTTGTAACTCTTTATTGGTCTGGGCTGCTTTTTTGTTTTTTGTTTTGTTTTGGTTTTGGCTGTAAACTGTGGAAACCGAACACCTGACTCTGGAGAGTTTGGCAAATTACTCTGGGCCACAAGGATCACCAAGCTTAGAAACTTACAAGATGGCAACTCAGTCACATTTTCATTTTTCATACATTCACTCCCAAGAGTTAGAGGGCTGAAGGACTGTTAGCATACAGGCGATTGCACTGCCCTTCAGGGGCCTAGAAACCTCGGATGTCATCCCCAGGTGTGAGCCTGGTGAGAGGACCCCGCTAGCCTCTTCAGCCCTCCCTTCTCTTACACTCTCTGGGCTTCTCAGTCTCTCTGTCTCTGTCTCTCTCTTCATCATGGGCACCCTCTTCTCCCTCCCACCCGGTTTCCACAGGAAACCTCCTATATATCAGATCTGTTTCGGGGCGTATTGATCATTACTCTCAGACTGGTGCTGTGAAACGCAGAGGGGCTCCCTTTTTCTCTTGGCACCCTGGGGATCCCCCTTCTGTGTCTGCCTGCGACAGATTTGCTTTCTGGTCCACTAATCGCTCCATTCCTGCATTCAACACTGGTCGGCCCCTTTTGCTGACCTTCACTCAGACCCTTTCCCTGGGTGAGATTTACACACACAGAATGCCACACCACACACATGCATGCACGCAAAATTCCTAGCACTAGGTGTCCTAAGTGAAACTGTGCCTGCTCTGGAGTCTGAACCTCTTGACAAGCGCGTGGGGACTGGCTTGGCCAACTTGTACCAACTTGTTTCTAGTCCCCCTGTCCCCTTTGGGACACCGTGGGCCAGGTTTGCAACTGATTTATTTCTCTCCTCCCCCATGGGAACGGTGTCACCATTCAGACCTCCAAGTTCCTCATCTGGATGCCTTTTGGACAACCTCACAGCCCTACACCTGGCTTCTAAATTGCTTCATTGCATTGCCCAAGAGATTAGGGGAGCCATTGAAGAGTTTAAGTTAGACTGGGTGACTCCATTTTGAAATGAGGAGCCATCTTGACCGGGAGCTGAACTCAGGTACCAGGAAATATCACAGAATGTACACTTGGCAGAAAACAAAGTTAACTCTCCTAGCAACAGCCTCCAGGAAATATCACAGAATAAATACTTGATAGAAAATAGAGACAATCTCCCCAGCAAATAATCAATGAGAATCGGTTGGGAAAATTCTCCCCAACGTTCCAGATGTAGTTTAGAAGAATAGCAATTGTGATTATGTAGAAGGTCACCTCACCCCTATGGCTTTTACCCAATCCTGTAACATCAAGGCGTGAAACCCCCTGCTTACGGATTTTCCCCTTTAAAAATCCTGCTCACCCAGGGCTCAGGGTCCCCCTTCTCTACTGCTGTGTCAGTGAGACTTGGGTCCTGAGTTCAATTGTTCTCGTTATAAAGCTCTCTTGCTCTTGCATGGAGTCGTCTCTTGGTGGTCTGTGAGGGTCCAGTGATCCTGGCATAACACCCTCAAGCCCCGTTTCACTCCTGTCTATTTACAGTGGGTCAGAGCTCCCAAAGCCTCTCATTTCTGAGGCTCTACCTCCCAACTGAGATTTATTATTCATTTACAATGTTCTTACACCTGCACGCCAGAAGAGGGCACCAAATCTCATCATAGATGGTTGTGAGCCACTTGTTGGGAATTGAACTCAAGATCTTTGGAAGAGCAGCCTGTGCTCTTAACCTCTGAGCCATCTCTCCAGTCCTGCCTGCCACCTCTTAAAAATCTTTTCTCTCTGATTTCTTTGCACTCTGCTCTCAAAAGAAAAATAAATATTTTAAGATTATACTGTGAACTCTTATCTGAGAATTTATAGTTTGCTTATTGGGCGTGGCATTAAAAAACAATCTTAAGTTCAACTCTTGTTCAGGACATATGTATGTGGCTATAAGCAACCATGTTGAACACATGGCTTACAACCTGGCATGTGACTCTACCACCTTACAATGACCATGTGGAATAAAGCACCAATTATAAAGACTCTTAGTCCTAATGTGCTCTCTGTTATTTTATCTCCTTTTAAAATAAGAAAGCAACAAGTCTCATTTTAAAATGGTGCGGATTTTTATAGAAATTCAAAGTTACAGGGCTCCAGGGTTAAGCATACTGGCTGCTCTCCCAGAAGTTCTGAGTTCAATTCCCAGCAATCACATGGTGGCTCACAACCATCTGAAATGGGAACTGATGCCCTCTTCTGGTGTTCATGAAGATAGTGCATTCATGTACATAAAATATATAAATTAAATATCTTTAAAAAAAGAAATTCAAAGGTATACTTTTACAACATACTGTATATATGATTCAACCTTGATTCAAAATATTCTTTACATGGTGAACTTTCAAGGTTATAAAGGTCTGTTCAGATTAACAAGCTAATTTAAAACATATGTCTAACTACTTGTGCCTTTGCTAGTTCTTGGATGCAAGAATGAATGCTGTTTCTTTCTGCTGCTGTCAGCTGCCTGTGCTCAGGGTTCACCTCTAGGCTTTTTGGCTGATGGATTTCATATAATAAATTCGGATGTAATTTTAAAGTTGTTTTAAAGTCCAGGTCAAAATCAGGATATCATAACTCCAGGTTAGTAGTCGAAAGCTGTGCTTAGATAATTTTAAGCCATGTGATATGATTCCAAAGATACTCTTAAGTAGGGATATACTAATTTTAGAGACATTAAATTGTTTACAGTGTTAGAACTTGATTACTATGCTCTATCTTCACTCTCAAAGGTTCAAAATCACTGCCTCAAAAATATGTTGTTTTTGCTAATGTTACTAATCTATAATATAGCTTTAGATTTTTATACTCTATAGACATTTTATAAACTAAATCATACAGGAAACTGTTTTGCTCTATACTGGTACACCCTAAAAAGGTCAAAAAGTTCCCAGACTCTTTATGGACTGTGTTTATAATTTTTAAGGCTCAAACTTAACAGAGACAAAGTTCTAGTCTTTAATTATTAAGAAATGCAAGTTAACAGTCATCTTATAAATGATCAAATGATCATGTCCAGAAATACATCTGTAGTCATGCTAAGAACTAACGTGATTACTTAGAAGAGTAAGCTTTATTTAGCCTCCTCTACATGTTTTCGAAGTTAAATGGAAAGTAACTGGAAACAAGCAAAGTTTGCCTATTTAGACATACTTTAGATAGACATATGGTCCCAAACCCCAAAGCTGACAGGTTCAGCCACAGCAGAAAGCTACACTCCAGACCCAGGCCTTGGCAGCTGCCCTGAGGCCAACCACATTCCCACAGAGGGAACAAGAGGGATCTGCTAGACCCCATGTGTAAAAATCAGGCCTCAAACTTTATTCCTTGAGGTGCCACCACTATGTCTATTCACAGCCCACCTTATCACCAGACTCAGAAAAACAGGTCTCAGAGGTGACTTTTTACCATTCCTTTATCTAAAGGACAGTGACTGCTCCATCTCACCTGTGTCTCAGGGTTAATAATCAGACAGGAAGAAAAGGTGTGAAGCTTACATAATACCTAAGAGCACAGAAGCTTAAGTTGTGCAGACCTAAGAACGTATTTTAGAGTCGAAAAAGGTGTTCTAAAGTAAACAAATAGAAATGAAATCCTAGATGGGTATAAAAAGGTCATTTAAGGTATCCCCCCCCCCCCAAAGCTTCAGATTTCTTCCCATTGTTATGCAGCTGAGTATTAAGATTCTTCAGAGCTTTGACACTGATCACTGGAGGTCTGACCTATTAATCTAACTCTGGTAAACTGTTCCACTATACGATCCACTATCATAGTTCCAAGCTCAAGATTTTCAATTTCCTTCGGTTTGTCTTTTAAGTACAGACTTAAAAATGGTTCTCATTGTGCTAGACTTACGTACATCCAGTCTTCTGGATAGAGAGAAGTCCCTCTTTCCTGATGTATAATCATACTGAAAATGAAGATGAAGTGAGCTCTTGCCCCTTCTGCTTCACGGAAGGCTTCTGTCTTCCCTGAGCTCACCTTAAAGAGCGTTCGTGCTGTTAACCTGAAATCATTTCCTAAGCCTCTGCTACGCAATGACACAAAGGTGTGTGTCTGCTGCTCTTCTCTACAGGGAGCGTTTCACTGCAGATCACAAACAACAGTGATGCTAATATGTTTAAAACTTGTCTTCTCTGTAAACTTAAAAAGGACTCTGGTAAGCTACCAAAAAATCCACCTGAATCCACCTCTCAGGTCAGATGGGCTCTAGATAAGCACTACCAATCAAGGACAGCCTAGGTTTCCAACCTGTTACCTATTTCAGAGGGTGGGATTTCTTCCCCTTTCCCAAGTTTTGGGACTCCCCCCCCCCCCAACTTCCAAAACCATGGGTTCAAACTTCTCAAATGTATATTCTGCGCCTAATAGGCCTACACATTCCAGCATCCTGCCCAGTTCAGGTGTTTCCTCAGGAGCTGCATCCAGAAGTCAGGGGCTCCGGCCTAAACCTCACAGACTAGATCAGTTGGGCCTGCAGTTTCCTAGCCACAGATGGTCTCACAGATCCCGGACAGCAGTTAACACAGCTGGCTCTCCCAGCACCTCAGCACCCCCCCCCGCCCCGTTCTCTTAGGGTCCCCAAAGATGTCGTTGCCCTCAGGTCAGCAGGAAGCAGACTTTTTTAACACAGCATACTCACTCCCACCTCACCATGCCTTCCTGTTTTGTCATTTTTTAGTTAAACAAAAAGAGAAGAATGTTAGTGTGCAAGGCGGCCTTACCTGCCCACCTTTCAGGGGCCCAGCAACCTCTGACCTGCCCCCCCAACCCAGGTGTGTGCCTGAGAAGACGATGCTGCCCTCCTCCCTGGCTCTCTTTCTCTTGGTTTCTCTCAGTCTTTAACTCTCTGTCTTGGGCACCCTCCTACCCCCTCCCCTTTTCTGCACAATAAACTTCCTTTATGCCAGATCTGCTGTGTAGCCTCTTCATCACTATTATAACAACGATTGCCCAGCAGTTAAAGGCACTTGCTGATCTCCCAGAGAACTAGGCTTTGATTCTCAGCACTCACAGGACAGCTCACAACTGTCTGACACTCCAGTTCCAGATCTGATGCCCTCTCCTTGACCCCACGGGCACTGAATGCATGTGGTGCACAGACGCACATCATGCAAGAAACTCAAGACATTTAAAAGTAAAATAATCAAGAAATGTTGGGGTGACATTGTAACAAGTGGCTATGTAGGTGTTGCCCGTGTTTTCAATTTTCTTCTTAAAAGTTGTATATGTCGGGGGCTGGAGAGATGGCCCAGCAATTAGGAGCACTGGCTGCTCTTCCAGAGGACCTGGGTTCAGTTCCCAACACCCACATGGCACCCACATGGTCTATAACTCCTGTTTCAGGGGATCCGACACTCTCACATAGACATGTACACAGTCAAAACACCAATGTACATAAAATAAAAATAAATAATTTTTTAAAAGTTGTATACTTCAAGGACACAGAAATCTGACTCTACCCTGTAACCAAATGACCACGCTCAGTTCCTGTCCAGTTTTCTGTGTCTCCTCTCCTAAAAATGTCAGAGTTCAAGGGAACTGGAAGGCTGAACAGTCAGAACTGCAAGTGTTAAGAATTTGGGATGGATTTGAAATAGCAAAAGCTACCTTAAAGCTCTCTGTGAAAGAAATTCAGACAAACCCACCACCAAACTAAAATGGCCAAGCCTAGAAAGGGGCCAGGCCCACAGAACTTGTGTACAGCCTCCACTTACCTCGCCCTGGGGGTCTTGCCCTCATGCTGACTCTTCATATATAATACCACTTTCAATACACACTAAGAATCGGTGCTCCGCAATGACATCATAGCTTGACTATTATGATGTAATGAGGAAGCATGAGACTATGCTCCAGGGAGTGTTGGTGTTCTGAGTCGTATGGATTGATCAAAGAAACGAGGGTTACTCAAGAATGAAATAAGGCCTTGCTGGCAGCAGACAGAGCCAGCCTCTGTGGCCTGACTCTTGAACAGCTATACAAAGGCATGCCTATGGTTATGCTGTCTTAAAATCTCAAATCATTCCACTTTACCAATAAAGACTCGGGAGTCAGATGCTAGAGTGAAAGCCTGCTAGCTCAGAGTGGCAGAGAAAACACCCAGCTGATCTTCCTCAGCTGAGGTAGAAGGAATGCCCACTCTCCCACACTGTCTCAAACAACTCCCTTTCAACTGAATTTATCCCTTCCCTTCTACTTCCTGTGTATCTCTCTATCCTTCCTCCTGACTTCCTCTTTCCCTGTTTTTTTTTTTTTTCCCATTAAAATGCTATGGTCACTTCTTGTCAACTGGTTCCTTGCTCTGCCTCTTGACCTGTGGCTGATTTTATTTAATCCTGTTTACAGTATTCAAGCAGAAAGCTCTTGGATTAAAGGTGTGTGCTAAGGGTGAGCTACACCACTAAAACAGTTTTGTTTTGTTTTTTCCAGTAAAGAACACAATTCCCCAGGCTCACAGTGTGATCAAATATCCTGCAACACTGTTACACAGAATTTTTTGTTTTGTTTTTAGTAAAACAAGTTCCTCATACCAAAGCACCTGATCTAATCTATATGTTTAGTGAAGAAAACCACCACACCTCTGTGCACCCTGCAAGACACTCCAGGTGTGCTCGGACTGTTGTGGCCAAAGTCATGTCAAGGCTGTGAAACTCCTTCAGGAAAACTGTATAAATCACAGGAAACAATCACCGCTTTTCACAATGAGTTCTTCAAGGTCTAAGTGTACCTGCTCATTCCATATTTACCCTAGATACACTGAAAAACAACTATTTCATTCTAGTGTTTACCCTAGATCCAACGTCTCTACTTACACCACCAGACGTGGGTCTGTTAATGCCTCATACACTGTGGCTAACTAATTCCATTATTTTATCATTCAGATGTGTGGGAACCAATTCTGTTGATGATCCTTTTCAAGGACTTCTTCCCTTTATGATTTATTTCTGTCCATCCATTCTGGATTGAAAATCCTTGTTTTCCTTCGTTATACTGTTCCTACTTTACTTCAGGGTTACCTTTGATAACCACAGAAAACTTCACTCTTCCACTACCTACAGATCAGGATGTAACTTAAAGAACCCCCAAACGATGAAGCACCCTGACATGAAAGGAAATAGGTTTTCTCAAGCTGTTCTCTTGAACTGCACCAACAGCTAGTTCTGGGTGCCAGGCAGCGAGAGCTTGGCCCTCCAAACTTTCCCACTATACAGATGATAACAAGACCTTATTGAGGTACCTTGAGTCAGGGTTGCCAACCTCTCTTGTACCTCTCTCTTGCCCAGCTTTTACATGGCCAAAGGACTCCAGTGGGGCTGGTGTATGTATCTCAGGGGTAAAGGTACTGTGTTGGATAGTTATATGTCAGCTTGACACAGTTAATCAACTGAGAGGATGGAACCTCAATTAAGAAAATGCCTTCAGGCCAGGTGGTGGTGCATGCCTTTAATCCCAGCACTCAGCAGTCACAGACAGGTGGATCTCTTGAGTTGGAGGCCAGCCTGGTCTACAGAGTTCCAGGAGAGCCAAGACTATACAGAGAAACCCTGTCTCAAAAAAAGAAAACAAAACAAGCGGGAAGGAAGAGAGGGAGGGAAAAGAAAGAGAAGAAAATGCCCCCATAAGATCAGGCTATAGGCAAACCTGAAAGGAATTTTCTTAGTATTGATTGAGGAGGCCCAGTGCAGATGTTGCCATCCTCAGGCTGGGGGCTCCTGAGTTCCCTAAGAAAGCAGGCTGAGTGAGCTAAGAGGAGCAAGCCAGTGAGCAGCACCCCTCCATGCCTCTGCATCAGCTCCTGCCTCCAGGCTCCTTTCCCATTGGTTTGAATTCCTGTCCTGACTTCGTCTGATAATAAACAGTGATGTAGAAGTGTAAGCTGAATAAACCCTTTCCTCCCCAACTTGCCTTTTGGTCATGGGGTTTCACTGCAGCAAGAGAAACCCTAACTAAGGTACTTGCAGCAAAACCTAAAGATCTGAGTTCTATCCCCAGGACCCACATAGTAAAAGCAAAAAAGCTGACTCCCCAAATTATCCTCCGACTTCCACACGAGTGGAATAAAAATTAAGTAATAACTAGGTATGTTGGTTCAAGCATGTCATCCAGGAAGAGGTGGAATTATGAGTTCAGTATGAGCCTAGGTTACATAGGACCTGCCCAGCCAGAGCAATATAACAAGAGTATCTCAAAAAACTAAACAAACAAAAACAGAAACACGAGGTGGGGAGGGAAATCTTGCTCTTCACTCCTGTGGTCCTTCACCAAAAGAATACGTGAAGATTGCTTTCTCCCTGATTTTCTTTTTTGTTTGTTATTGGAAACATGGTTTCTTTGTGTAGCCCTAGATGTCCTGGAACTCGACCAGGCTGGCCTCAAACTCAGCCTCCCAAGTGCTGGGATTATGGGAATAAAGGCAAGTACCACCATCTACCCAGCTCTCCCTGACATTTAACTGCTGCTACACGAGGGAGCTGAAGGGGGGACAATACTAGCCAGCTTCCAGCTGGCACAGCACACAGGCTTCGTGGAGGGACAGGGGAGAACAGTTTGGGAAGGTCCACGGGACAAACTCACAGAAATCCACCTGCCTCCGTTTCCTCAATGGCAGGGGGGTTAAAGGTGTGTGCCACCATGCCCAGTTTAGAAGAAACCTTTTAATCTTTGCCGTTGCTGTAACAGGAGGACCAACGTTAAGCCCAAGCTTTGAAGTACACTGATGCATTCTGACACTACTGATATCACTTCCTATTTCAGGACTTATGTTCTCTGGAAAGGAACCTGAACCCAGGGATCTCTAGAGACAAGGCTTCCATGTTTCCGATTGTGTGTGAAAGGCAGGCACTGGGAGGAGCTCCCAACAAACACAAGCAAGAATGTGAGGGTTGAGCCAGGCGTGGAGGTGCACACCTGTAATCCCAGTGCTTGGGGAGGCAGCAGGCAGATCTCTGTGAGTTCAAGGCCAGACCAGACTACAAAGTGTGTCCAGGACAGCCAAGGCTACACAGGGAAACCCTGTCTCAAAAAAAAGGGGGGGGGGGAATTGAGTTGGAAGTTGAAGTGGTAGGGCTTATTATGAAGGGGTTGGACAATTCATCCTAGCCCTTGGGGGGATGAGGCAGGGAATGAGGCAGGTGCTTTACAAGTTTGACACTAGGCTGGGCTAAGTAGGACCATGTCTCTAAAGTCAAAATATCACAAAGCGGGAGAATGAAAGACAGGCCAGGTGGAGGCTATGAGGCAGGCAGCTACAGGGACCTCTCTGAGGTCTGGAGGAAGGGAGAGGTGTTTCTGCTGGCGTTCTTCAAGGACAGTAGTGTTCCCTCGCGGCACTTTCCAGCCCACAGGAACCATAGAGAAAGCCTCCATCCACTGTGGTGCCTTTTGCATGACTCCTAAAGTGAATCCTAGCAAGCAAATACTATTTTCCATGTGTGACTGGGTATGGCAGCAGGGGCTGGGGTGGGTGTCGGTGGCTGCAGTTCTTCCTGGCCATACTCTTCTTTGCTTACCGGCACTGCCAAAAATGTGGGGTAATTTGGGAAAAACAAAAAGAAAACAGTGTGGGGAAAGAAAGGGAGTATCCCAAGGACCATGCACGGATATAACTTAGAACCCCATGGCAGCTCAGTGTCCAAGTGGGTTCAGGGTAAGGGGAACATGTCTCTGACATGAACTCAGGGGCTGGCTCTTTGATCACCTCTTCCTGATGGGGGAGCAGCCCTACCAGGCCACAGAGGAAGACAATGCAGCCAGTCCTAATGAGACCTGATAGGCCAGGGTCAGAAGGAAGGGGAGGAGGACCTCCCCTATCAAAGGACATGAGGGAGGGAGAGTGGGATTGGGAGGGAATGAGGGAGGGGGCTACAGCAGGGATACAAAGTGAATAAACTGTAATTTATTAAAAATTAATTAATTAAAAAAAAAGAAAGGGAGTCTCACTTGATTTGTAGGTGGCAGGGTTTAGGATTCTGCTGCTCTAGGTCAAGGGAAGGGAAAGGAAGGGAGAATCTTAAACTTGTGTGCCAGGGAAGTGACATCTGAGCAAGAAATGCCTTTTGGGACTCTCAGGACTAGGCACACAAATACCACTCAAGACAGTGTGCAGGAGCTCCCCTCCCCCTCTTTACAAGGCTTGTGGTCACCAATAGCCTTGTTAGTCTAGGGTTCCAAGAATGAGGCCGCTATTATTTGTGTGTACAAGGAGGTAGGTCAGTCTAGGCCCAAATTTGGGGACTGGGGAAAAGTGCCAGCTTATTCTTAAATGATGCAGCACCTCAATAAAGAACAAGATGCCGGGCGGTGGTGGCGCACACCTTTAATCCCACCACTGGGGAAGCAGAGGCAGGTGGATCTACAGAGTATGAGTTCCAGGACAGCCAGGGCTACACAGAGAAACCTTGTCTCAACTCCTCACCTCCAAAAGCCCAAACAAAAAGCAAAACAAACAAACAAACAAACAAAGCACAACCAAACACTCAAACAAAATGGAAGAGTCCTGTTTGTCCACAAGGCTGAGAATGGGGGTGTGAATGAGCCACAGTACCTCTTACAGAGAAAGCTCAGGAGACGGGATGACCTGTGACCCTGTCCTAAGCTCACATTCATCCACTTGGTACTTCCAGAGGTCCAGAGGTCCCGGGGAGGGAGTCCAGCAAAGACTACCTAGCAGCTGCCCTAAGTCTGGAACCTTTCTCAAGAAAACATCAAAGAATTTTCCAGGGCAAGGGTAACGGAGGGGGAGGGCGGAAGGAGGGCCGAAGGAAGGCGCACCCGCTGGTATGGAGGGTAGGCTTCAGCCAGAAAAGAACTCCACTGTTTGGAAAGCTGGCACCTAAGTGGGTTCCCAAGTTCTCTAGGAGGCAAGCGGGCCGGTGCCTTGCTGACCCCACAGAGCTGAAATGCTGGCATGGGACAGCAGGAAAAACGTCGGGGCCCTTGGAGGACAGGAAGGCACAGCATAATCAGAACGATGGTCTCTCCCAGTGGCAGATGACAGATACATAGCAAAGTTTTTAATTTTGTTCTTAAACAAATAAACAAAAAAATACGTACCACCATGGTTACACAGCCTGGGCTCACACACTGCCATCTTGAACAAACTGCTGAGCTTAGACTTATTTCTAAAACAGGGACAAGAACGCTCCATCACCGTGCCACTTAAACATGCACGTAGCACACATTCAGCACGCAAAAGTTGGATGGGGGCTACAGGTAACTCGCACACATTAGGAATGATGTCACAACTGAACCTCAACCCAGCATCCCTGGGCTCCTTGTTTTGGACACTAGAGAGTGTACTGTCTGGCAGTTTCTAAGGACAGCTCCTCCCTTTACTGCGCCGAACCTGACAGAGATCCACGGGATACGGCAGTCTTCCTCACAGCTTAAACGGGCATTTGTCTGAGGAATGACCAGAGGGGCAAAGGAACAAACTGAACTCTGAACGTATGTGTGGGTACCTGGCACACAGGAAGGGGAGCGAGAAACTGTCCTTAGAGAAGCTGGCAAAGTAATGGGATGCGGGAAACCAGTTACCTGGTAAGTCCTTGTTCAGCGGTAACAGGAATTCGTTCTCCTTGGGAGAAGCTTCAAGGAGGCGGCTGAGGAAGGTGGCTCAGCTCTGGCCTCGGAGAAAAGCAGCTACAGTCCCCATCCCTTCTCGAGGGACAGGGGGATGTCTAGCAGAGAGACCACCCTGACTCCCACCTAAAGATATGAAGTGCAAATGTGAACGAGCATCATGGAAGGCTCCGGGCTTTCCATTTCATCGGCTCAGGATAGGGATCTAAGTGCCACCTTCTGGTGCCATTTAGTTCTCAAACTGCCGGCATTCCTGCTTCCTACTTCTTATGCCCATATTGTTTTCTCCAACAGAGTTGAAGCATTGCTTCATTCTGGGGCTCCCAAGCGTCACTACCCCTAACAGCAATCCTCTTCTCCGTTTCCTCAGGGGACCCAGGCTGGAAGCCTATGGAGGAAAAGAGCGAAAACCAAAGGGCACAGGGTGAGGTATGGATTGGGAGCTACGGAATGCACTGAGGCTATCTGTCGGTCGCTTCCTGGGTCCTGGACCATGTGTGCCCCCCAAACAAGAGGAACTATCCTTTTCTGCAGCCACAGGCTCATGGTGCTGGGTGAGCCTTGTTTCTTTCTTTCTTTCTTTCTTTCTTTCTTTCTTTCTTTCTTTCTTTCTTTCTTTCTTTCTTTCTTTCTATTTTTAATTTCCCAAGACAGTCCCACATAGCCCAGGGTAGCTTGGTAATCGTGTAGCCCTGGCTGGCCTCAAACTTGGTCCTCCTGCGTGTGCCACCATAGCTGGCTTGCTCTGTGGTCTTGAACTATAGCACTAGGTTGGAGGATGCCGTTTCTAACCTGCACTGGGTTGTGAACAGATTCATAAAATGCCAAAAGGTAGCTCCTAGGGTATAGCGGTCACCCCAATAACCCCAGCACGGCAGAGGTTAGGGTAGGAGACTTGAGAGGCCAGAGGCCAGCCTGGACTAGAGACCCTGTCCAAACAAACAACAACAAAAAGGGTAGTCTTAGGGACCACCTAGTTCTCACGGAGGAAACTAGAGCCCAAAGACATAAAGAAACCTGCTCAATCACAGACACTCAGTGGGGTTTTTTTCCCTCTTTTAAGAGGCACAAAGAATATATCAGTAGTGATTTTCGTGATTCGCTGTCCCTTGACAAACAGCCCATAAAGTGCTCAGAGGCACCCAGAAAAGTAAGGCTGGCATTCCTTTTTCTGGAAGCCTCCGTAAACCCCCTAGGCGCCTCACTATTTGGCTCTAAGGGCAGGCCGGGAGTTCCTTCCGCCACCATCTTTGTTCCTAAGGAGGCTTGCCCCGTGGCTGAAGGAACTCAAAAATTACAACCTGACATAACCCCCACTCTTGAAGATTTGAAGCCACGAACTGCTGAGAGACAAGGAAATCCTGTCAAACTGTCCGGGGCAATGGTCAAATTCCTGGGGTTAAGCAAGGCAATTTCGGTTCAGGTGAAGCTAGGGTGGGCAGGACACGGGACCTGAGGTGGTAAGGCAGGTAGGAGGGAAGCAATCTGAACGTCACTGGGCTGGACTGGACGCAATCCATAATGCTTCCTAGCCCAAGGAGTCTTGACCTTCCAGAGCCCTTCTGGGCCTTTCTTGAATTCCATGAGTTCCTTCCACTTACAGCCACCTGGCGTTTTCCACCCCAATCTGAGTTTCGAAGGCGGGTTTCAGGCCACCTCCGATGGACTCTCTGGGACCCCTCGCCATCCCTCTGCCAACTGTGGTTCCCGGGTTCCTGGAGCCACAGCGCCCTCCCCCAGCCCCCACGCCTAGGTGCCTCCGTTCTTTTCCCCTGCTGTGACCCGCAGGAGCCTCGTCTCAAATAAAATGGATCCAGCCCTGGGGCTCCGCGACCCCGGCACCGGCAGGGTGCTCGGGCCCCAGCAGCGCGTAGTCACGGCCTCCGTTGTTGTCCCAGAACTCGCGGCCGGTAACGCGGTAGCGAAGGGCGAAGAGCAGCGCGCCGCCGACCGGGGGCGCAGGCAGGCGGAAGGCGAAGCGGTCGGCCCGCGGCGGGGCCGGGGCCGGGCCGGCGTAGGAGGCGGGCGACTCCCGCAGGCTGCGCCAGCCGTCCGCGCTCCAGCGCACGCTCACGCGCTTCTCGTAGGCCAGGTCCAGCACGCGCGCGCTCCCGGCCACGCCCGAGGGGCCCGCGTCGGCGCGCTCCAGGCAGATGCGCTGCGCCTGCAGCCGGGCGGCGAAGCCGGGCTCCAGGGCGGGCTCCAGGGCTGTGCGCGCCTCCTGCAAGGAGAGAGGGCGGGGAGGCGGGTCAGGGCCGCGCCCGGGGCGAGAAGGCCGGGGGCCGGGGCACCGCGGGGCGCCTACCTGGAGGCCGCGGGCGCGCGGCGGGCACGGCGCGAAGTGGCGCAGGGCGTCCCTCTGCAGTTGCATCTGCACGTGGCGGGGCACCCGGGGCGGCTCCCCCGGGCGGAAGCGGCGCACCACGGCCAGCTCCAGCCCCAGCGCGTCGGCGAAGCGCACTCTCTTGCGAGTGTCGGGGCTGCGACTGCGGGCCGTCCGCGCCCCGCCGCCACCTGCGGGTGCGGAGCGGGCCCTGCGCCCCCGGCCCGGAACGTGCGCCCGCGAGCGGGCGCCCGGCCGGGTCCCGCCCTCCCCCGGCTCCTCCTCCGACTCCTCCTCGAGGCTCGGCCGCTGGCTGCGGTAGTAGGCGCGCTCGGTCAGCGCCGCTATGAAGCTCAGGTTGCGGGGGATGTCGTTGCGCGGAGGCCGCTCGTGGGACATGTCACCCTGTTACCCAGCGGGGCCCGCGCGTCCTCGCTCTCCCGCCTGCTCTGCGACCGAGCATAAGGCGCAAGGCGGCTCGGCAGCTGCTGGCCGCGGACTCTCCTTGCTGTCACCTCGGGTACTCGGCTTGCTCGGTTTCCTTGAGCACCTTTCCCTCCCTTGGGCGGTCAGCCCCGAGGTCCCACCATCCGTCCCGCCTGCTTCCAGTTGTCTGCTCTGAGCGTGCGCTCAACGGCGCTCACCCTTCGGTTCTGCGGGCCTCGCTGACCCGGCCCCCGCCCACAGCCCTCTGACAGGTGGCTCGCATCCATCTTCACGGCTGCACCAGGGGGCGGGACTGACTCCATCCTTGGGGTCCCAGATGAGTTACTCCAGTGTGAGAAAGGTTAAAGCAGGGAGGAAGGAGTGATCTTTCGTTTTCTTGCACGGAAAAGTTCAAAGTGCCGAGGGTTTAACTCTCTTTAGGGCTCAGTGTTTTTCTTAAAGCCAGGCTACAGGTTTGAGACTGGGGTGATGATGGGTTTTATAATGAAAGAAAGGACACGAATTCTAGGTAAAAGACTCAAAAGCATGAGCGGTGCGGCACACTGGCTACTAAAAAGAGCAGTGGGAACCCCTAGCCTCCAGTCTTATGCCCCCTGCTGTGTGAGCTTGAGAAAGGACCAACTTCTCTGGGCCCTGGTCTTTTTGCTCGTTAAAAAAAAAAATACAAAATAAAAAAAGGTGCCAATCCCTAACTGGATCTTTTCAAGAATGGAAGCTGTTTCTGATTCACCACAGACAGGTTTGGTTTGGTTTTTATTTTTGTTTTTGTTTTTTCGAGACAGAGTTTTCTGTGTAGCCTTGGCTGTCCTGGACTCACTTTGTAGAACAGGCTGGCCTCAAACTCACAGAGATCCGCCTGCCTCTGCCTCCCTAGTGCTGGGATTACAGGTGTGGGCCACCACACCTGGCTCAGGCAGTTTTTATACATGAATGGCCTCCCAGTTACTGAGTTGAGCTTCCAAGGACACAGGACTGGCTATTTTCCATTTCATTTTTGAAAAACATACTTGTGAAAATGTATGTAAAATGTTTTTAACTTACATACTGATGGTTTTTTTTTTCTTTTTAAGATGTATTTATCTATGTATGCATGCTCTGTCTGCACGTACACCTGCATGCCAAAAGAGGGCACCACATCACATTATAGAGGGTTGTGAGCCACTGTCTACAAGGTGGTTGCTAGGAATCCAGACCTCTGTAAGAGCAGCCAGTGCTTTTAACCACTGAGCCATCTCTCCAGCCCCTCTTTTGTTTTTGTTTTTGTTTTTACAGGGTTCCTCTGTGTAACCTTGGCTTTCCTGGAACTCACTATGTAGACCAGGCTGACCTCGAACTCAAGAGATCTGCCTGTCTCTGCTTCCCAAGTGCTGGGATTAAAGGCGAGAGCCACCACAGCCCGGCATCTACTGATGTTTTTCAGTGACTTGTTTTATTTTTGAATTATGTGTATGGTGTATGGGGGTTGTGTATACAGTAGTGTAAATGCCCACAGGGGCCAGAAGGGGTCATCTGATAGCCCGGAGCTGGAGTTAAGTAGATGTGAAGGGCTAGAAGTGGGTGCGGACTTCATCAAGGTCCTCTAGAAGAGTGCGCCTATCTGCTGTGCCATCCTTTCTGCTTTCTACAGAGTTCGATGATACAAAACTCTACGATTGTATTTGTAATTGTTGCAAATATGAGAAGATTGGGAGAGGGGAAAATCCTTGCCAGTGTCACGTAGTTACTAATTGTGGAGCTGGGATTAGAACTTCAGCAGCTAAACTCTAGAGTTCACCCTCGTAGCCATTTAGTTGTTATATAACATTAAAACACAATTGGTAACATGATAATACTAGTCTTTTCATTAAATGTTAATGCTAATGTCTGATATAGAAGCAGAAGATAAGGGGCTGAAAAATGGTCCCATGGTAAGAGCATGCCCTACTCCAGGGACTCTGATGCCCTTTCCGGCCCTTTCTGCACCTGCGGTCACATGATCATAGCCCCTACATGGACACACACAAGCACATGATTAATTTTCTTTTTAATTAACAAAAGGGGCTGGGCATGGTGAC
Source organism: Pachyuromys duprasi (assembly GCA_028658305.1). Classification (NCBI taxonomy): domain Eukaryota; kingdom Metazoa; phylum Chordata; class Mammalia; order Rodentia; family Muridae; genus Pachyuromys; species Pachyuromys duprasi. Next base: position 8,517,405 of record CM053745.1, on the reverse strand, counting down.
CCTTACCCCCAGAACTTGAGAGGCAGCAGCAGGCAGACCTCTGAGTTTCAGGCCCTCCTGGTCTATAGAGTGAATTCCAGGAGAGTCAGGGCTACTCTGAGAAACCCCATTCTGAAAACCCAAAATAAGAGCTGGAGAGATGGCTCAGTGGTTAAGAGCACTGGTTGTACTTCCAGAGGTCCTGAGTTCAATTCCCAGACCCCACATGGAGGCTCACAGCCAAGATGGCATTTGGTGTTCCCTTCTGGCATGCAGGCTCTATATGCAAATAGAGCACTCACATTAAAATAAAAAAATCTTATTAAAAACCCGAAGTAGATAAACAAATAAATAACTAAATAATATGGGGCCAGCCATGATGGTGCACTCCTTTAATCCCAGCACTCAGAGAAGCAGAGGTAGGCAGATCTCTCTGAGTTCAAGCCCAGCCTGGTCTGCAGGACATCCATGGCTTACAGAGACCCTGTCTTCCTCCTGCCCCCGAAAAAAATATTAGAGTAGAAATTAAATCTCTAAATTCACTTATTTGTGGTATAGGTATTTGAACTCTGGGCCCCATGTTGCTGGACAAACACTCTACCACTGAGCTCCTGAAGTCTGTACATTTATAACAATGTGGCTTAACACAAAATAACTACACAAGGAACTCAACTGGAAATAAACAGTGAGATTTAAGCTGCCTTAATGTGCAGTTCCTCCCTGTGTGTGTATTCACAGCAGCATTAGCTAGGACTCATTTAAAAAAAAAAACAAAAACAAAAAACAACATTGAGTTGTGTTTCTTATTTCACACCTAAAATGCATGGAGATACTACGTGTCCTAAGGTGTAACATAATTATGCACTGATTAATATTACAGTCAGGCAGCATAAGGGAAGGGATCCTCCTTGCTCTGGTGAAATAATATGGCATTTTAGTAAAGCCAAGGCGGCTCCCCAGTAGACCTGGAGCTTTGGGCCTGTCTCTAGCTCACACTACCATGCTTTGGCTCTGTCCCGTGGGACTGGCAAGAGCCTTGAGGTGTACACCTCTGGACTAGATAACAGCGTCTGACGACCCTCCTCTCCCGGAGGCTCACACTGACATCGAGTCTTCCTTCCAAATTAGTCTATTTTTAAAACAGCAACTGCAATAATCTCTAAATATCTGACGGGAACTGCTCAGAGACTGCCCAGAGTTGTCAACTGATTAATTTAGTCAACGGGTACTGTTGGCGTATTTGGCCATGAAGACACACATTGAATAAACCATAGCCCTGTCTGTCGAGGAACTCACACTCTGTAGACCAGGCTGGCCTCAAACTCATCAAGATCTGCCTGCCTCTGCCTCCCACAGTGCTGGGATTAAAGGCTCGTGTTATCACCACCCGTCTATTAGGGTCTCTTAAGACCAGTAATAAAAACAAATTCACACTCTGGGGAGGCAGAGGTAGGTGGATCTCTGTGAGTTTAACACCAGTCTGGTCTACCAAGTGAGTTCAAGACAGCCAAGGCTCCACAGAGAAACCCTGTCTGGAAAACAAACAACAGCAACAATTCCGTGTAGGGTACACTCGTGTAATACCTGCACTAAAATCAGGAGGTGTGGGAGAAGGTATATCTGGGTCATCTTTATCTACATAGTGAGTTCAGGGTCAGCCTGGACTACATAAGACCTCACTGCAAAACAAACCTCTGAAGTTTATTTATTTCAGGTGAATGTCTTAGACTAAACCATATTGCAAAGGAGAGCCTTAAACTAGATGTTTCTAAAAACAAATGGGGCCATCTTCCTGGTGGCATCTAGAATGATCAGTCCAAGAGCAAAGAAGAAATGAGTGTGGGTGAAGGTATAGAACTATGCAAGAGTGGATTAGGCTGTGTGTTCAGAGTAGAGAACTCAGAATTGCTGTGTATTCCAACTATAAGAGCAACCTGGATGGCCAAAGGGAAGAAGAGGTCATCTTGAGGCAATGCGCTGTCAAAGTTCAAGCTTACAGGTCAGACTGAGTTAGAGTAGGTCCTAGCTTCTCTCCTTAGTGTGTGGATTTCGGCAAATGATTTAACCTTTCCAAGCCCCAGTTTCCCTTTTTCATGTAATAAGGGTTAAACAGGCTAAGAAATGAGGTGAGAACACCAATTATACATGTAAAGAAAGTACCATGGCTCACAGCTGCAATGCCACCAGTCTGGAACGCTGGCACAGACAGAGTGTGAGTTCAAAGTCAGACTGACCTACAAAGAACAGAGAGAGGAGGAGGAGGAGGGCACTCGCAATAAATTCCCATAATGTGTTGCTGCTCTCATCACCGTGGCTTCTCTGGGGACAACACAGACTAAAGGGAGCACCAAGGCTTGCTGGGAGAAGCAAAGGGGAACAAACAAGAAAACTGAAGGAAAAGGCATAATTGGGTTGTCTCTTTCTGGCTGGGCTAAAGTTGCAAACAGAGCTGAAGAAATGGCAAGGTTCAGGAGCCTTCAAGGTCTGGGAGAATGAAAGGCCTCAGCTGGGGGCTCCCTGCCATCAGCACTGGGTCCTAAGAGCTGTTGTCCAGGCTAGTAAGTGTCCTCTTCCTTTCTGCCCCATAACAGCCCTTGGCCTTTCCCATCTTGCTCTTCAGTCTGTCTCCTCCCTATTTTGGGACAGAACAGGCGGGAGGCTCCTTGTGCTTAGTGTCCTCCTATGGAGCAGTCAGAAGGCTTCTTGCCCTGGAATTGCTCTACATAAATATATTATCATGTGCTGGTGGCTCATGCCTTTAATCCCAGCAAATCTGAGCAGAGGCAAGCAGATCTCTGTGAGTTCGAGGCCAGCCTGGTCTATACAGTGAGCTCCAGGACAGCCAGGGCTACACAGAGGAAGAAACCCTGTTTCAAAACAAACGCGTGTGCTCACACATGTTTTATATATACACATTTTTACATATGTATATATGTGTACATTACATATATACATATATTTATAATATATATTTATATAGTATATGCACATATGCACACATAAATGTGTTTATATAGAACACACAAGTGTATAAATATATACATATATTCACGTGTAAGTTTAGATATTTGTAAAACAGGCATTAACCTTAACTTTGGTAACCTGTATTTAGGGAGGGTGTGTATTTCTATTAGTAAGCTCATATCAATTTGTGCCTTTTGTTGTTTGTATTTTTTAAATGAGGATTAATTCATGTGGTGGGTGAAAAATTAAAAGAAAATCAATCTGATTAGAAAAAAATGAAAAGTGCTGGGGAAACTGCAATCCAAGGCCTGCCGCCCTGATGCCTAGCTGAAACTCCAGCCCAGGAAGAGCGCACTGGATTAAAGGTCCCCGGAGCAAGTATTTCTGTGTTTAGCGTCCCACAAGGGCAAGGCGTTGTTTCCAGCTCAATGGAAACTGCTCTGCTTTTCTCAGGCACATAATCCAAAGCTGGAAAGTTCAACAAGTGCATGAACGAAAGACCTTCCGGGAATGCTGAATTTGCACGGAGCTGCAAAGCCGGGTGTGTTTCTCCCGGTACGCAGCGGGCTCAGCCGGCCGCCAGCACAGGTCACCGTGGCCTCTGAACAGCCAGCCTTTCAATGGCCCTCTCTTCCCGGAGTTGTGGCCCTTCCCAGCCCTGCCTCCCAGCCCCGCCCCTCTCTCTGGACGCATCTCTGGGTCCCATCATCACCCGGCGCCGGGCCCTCCCTCCCTGCCCTCCCCTCCTCCCTCCTCCCTTCCTTCCCTTCCTCCCTCTCTCCCTCCCTCCCAGCTCCTCCACCAGGAAACAACCGGATTCCGGATCCCGGCTGCGGCCTGACCCGTGAGATTCCCTAACCTGGCTGGCGGGCGGGGTTGGAGACCAGCTAAGGGTGGGGGAGTGGGAGGAGCTGGGCCTTTGGGCTGCTCTTGGGGGAACCGGGAGTAGAGATGGTGTCGGCAGGAAGCCCGTGGTCCCGGGTTTCCCGAGAGGGCAGGCATTAAACATGGAATCGGCGACACAGCTGGCAAAGCGGTGGAGGCAGGGGCCCAGTCCCGGGAGCTGCGGTTCCAGTCCTTTCCGGGCCAGACCCAGATCCCTGGCCTTTCTCACCTAGTTCTTCTCTCTCCCTCCCGTTTTCAGGGCTCCAAGCTGGCCGGGAGAATGAAAGGCCTTAGCTGGGGGCTCCCTGCCACCAGCACTGGGTCCTAAGAGCTGCCGTCCAGGCTGGTAAGTGTCCTCTTCCTTTCTGCCCCATTAGAGCCCTTGGCTTTTCCCATCTTGCTCTTCAGTCTCTGTCTCCTCCCTATCTTGTGCTTCTGCCAACGTCTTCACATCCTGCTCTTGGGGAGGTCCCTAAGCCTCTTCCTGTAGCTAAAAAGGTGTGTGTGTGTGTGTGTGTGTGTACACGCGCGCACAGAGGTGTCAGAGCTGCTGTTGCCGAATGAAAGGAATCTGAAGTAGTCTAAAAATAAGATTTCCTGTTGCACACTTAATTTGACATGTTATACGTGGCCAGCTGCTTATGCTCTGACCCTACCCCGTGGCTTAAATCCTTTGCTCTTGCTTGTCCCTGCCTGGTGGCCTCTGAGCATTTCACCTATCTCAGGAGCTTGGCCAAATCGGAAATGTCCCTTCTGTGTCTCGTTCAATATATTCTATATATTTATGTCAGTCTGTCATCCTTGCCCCTTTCAGCCGCCCGGATGGCGACCCCAGCCTCAGCCCCAGACACACGGGCTCTCGTGGCTGACTTTGTAGGCTATAAGCTGAGGCAGAAGGGCTATGTCTGTGGAGCTGGCCCTGGGGAAGGCCCAGCAGCAGACCCGCTGCACCAAGCCATGCGGGCTGCTGGAGACGAATTTGAGACCCGGTTCCGGCGCACCTTCTCCGACCTGGCCGCCCAGCTACACGTGACCCCAGGCTCAGCCCAGCAACGCTTCACCCAGGTTTCTGACGAACTTTTCCAAGGGGGCCCCAACTGGGGCCGTCTTGTGGCATTCTTTGTCTTCGGGGCTGCCCTGTGTGCTGAGAGTGTCAACAAAGAAATGGAGCCCCTGGTGGGACAGGTGCAAGACTGGATGGTGACCTACCTGGAGACACGCCTGGCTGACTGGATCCACAGCAGTGGGGGCTGGGTAAGAAGCTTCTCAATTGATGCTCTATTCCCCCCTCCGCAAAGCTGGTCTTCTTGGGAAATTGGGGTCTCTGGTGGAAGGCCGGGGCATTTGTGCTGGGAAAGAGCCATCGGGGCTGAGTTCCCCTACTTAAGTGGAATCAGACTGGGAGCGTCAAGCGTGCCCCCTGAGTCACACATAGCATGAGTGGTGAGGAGGGGCGGGATGGATCGGGGCTAGGCAAGCCTTAGCAGGGGATGCCAGTTCTGAACAGAATTTTTTTTTTTTTGCAAGGAAAGGATGGGTCTCCCTTGAGGCAGGCAGTGCAGAGGAGCCAGGGTAGGGGGCGGGGGGGCGGGGTCCTCGGGTCCGGGGCCAGGAGGTAATAAAGCTTTGGCTGGAGGAGCTGGGTGCGGGGCAGAGCTCACATCGGATGGAACTGGAACTCTTCCTTCCCTCTTCTCTCCACTCTCCTTTCCTGATACCCCGTCTCTCCTTCTTTCTCCACTTCCCTTCTCTCCCACAGGCGGAGTTCACAGCTCTGTACGGGGCCGGGGCCCTGGAGGAGGCACGGCGTCTGCGGGAGGGGAACTGGGCCTCAGTGAGGACAGTGCTGACCGGGGCTGTGGCACTTGGGGCCCTGGTAACCGTAGGGGCTTTTTTTGCCAGCAAGTGAGAGAGTCGAGGGCCAGGTGGGGCTAGGTGTGGCTAGGGGCCAGGAGAGCTGGGACAGAATAGAGACTGCCCTTGGAAGAAATTGGATGGTCATGAAACCCGGAAGGGCAGGGAAAGTGGTGTGTGAGGGAACGTGCCAGGCAGGTGGCGGGAAGAATGAGTTGGAGACATTAAGGAATGTTTCAAGGCCAAGAGCCCAGGAGACGGAGTCCTCCCAGGGCTTTGGGGGAGATGGGAAGAACCATGCCCATGTTATGGGCACACGACTACCCAGAACACGGCTTGTAGCTCCGAGAAAGGTGGACTTCTTTGAAAGAGTTGTGTCTCCATTAGATGAGGGGGGTGGAGGGAACCTAGAATACACCTCCCATTGGAACGGCAGCTTGGTGATCAGGTGACTGGATGTAGAGGCTGTGGCTGTGGGTTGCATGGGCACACGCATGCATGCTCGTGTGCATGCTGGGCCGTTTGTCGAATCTGGTGATGGGATACTTAGAGAAAACATTCCTTCTTGCAGTGACAAGAACAAGGACCAGTTTGCTGCCCTTCTCCCCTCTGCCCCTAACACTGACCTTACGCCTGCAGGCTGAGGGAGGGAGACTGTCTAGACTAGGGCGCTGGCGCTGTTGAAAGTTGTTGGGAGGGGCTTTGGAGAGAAGAGTTCTGCAGCTGGCCTTGTTCTTCCTTGTCCCCCTTTTGTGTGCATCTTCGCACCTGGGCTGACAGAGGGTCAGGCTGTGGAGCCCGGGTGGGTAGAAGCGTGGGTAGGACCTGCCTGCCACCTTCCCCTCTAATGGGGGCACAATGGTGCCTCAAGTGTTGCCTCTTTCTAGGACCTCTCTAACCAGCTGAAACTCTAAATTGGGGCTCTAATTTTCCCTTGGAAGATAGGACAGAAATGCTGATCTAGAATTCAGTTTGGGTCCTGAACTGTCTCAGTGAGACTGCCGATGCCTGGAGAGGACCATTCCAGCTCTGAGCCCCTTGGGTGTGATGGTGACAGGTACTCCTTGACTGGCCTATTCTGTGTGGTGGGTTTCGGTGCTGCTTTATCACTGGCCAGGCATATGGGTTCTAGAGTACCTGCCATGACCTAAACACATTTATGTTTCTTTTGAGGCCATGCTCCTTGCGTAGGTGTTACTGTCCCTGAAGACGCTGACATTAGAACTCACAGACCAGTCCTCTAGAACAGATCTAGACTAGAGCTTTTTCTTTTGAGGGAGAAATTCTTCACTCCAAATGCATGCCCTGAGCCAGACCTCACTGCTGCACTTTCCGAGGTGCTAACATTGCTGCTCTTCAGCGCTGACTTCGTTCACAGTGCTCTAGAACCCTACCCATGATCCCGAGCACTGATCAACTTAGCGAGACCACAGCCGACTTGACTTTTCACTTGGTCCTAGAATGTGGCATCATATTGTGCGTGCTAGAATGTGGGACCAAATTGGCCTCAGGTGTTTAGTCCAGACTTTTGCTTTTGAGAGAGGGTTGCACTTTTTAGCGGTGTCTGTGGGATGTGGGAGACTGCATGTGCCAGTGGTCTGTTTTGAGTGTGCTGATCTAAGAAACTCAGAGCTGTGTGTGGCCAGCAGTTGGAATGGGAGGCTCTGGCTTGCTCAGGCAAACTAGGCCAGTGGTTTTCAGACTGCTTGGCAGAGCCCTGAAGTGTCCCAGGGGTTGCCTCAGGAGTCCTTAGGGAGAAGAGCGGAGGGCTGGGCAATTTGCCCTCAGACAGAACAGCTCTCCTGCAGCTGTCTTATGTATCGGGGTTCAGGGTAAGATTTTCTTTGTGGTAAGGGCTTTGCTGCTGAAACAAGTTAGAAAACCACTGACTAGACCATCCGCTCCAACTGGAGCCTGTGCTCCTCCCAGGTCAGGGAAGACTCTCTGCTCCACCCTTCCCATGGGACACCGACCCAGGTTAGCATTCCTGGGGGCCATTAGCAGACAGGAGCAGCGGGAACTCTGTGGCTTAGCAGCCTGCTCCGCTCACAAGCCTTCACGGGTGGAAGAGCAACACGTTAGGACAGGGTGAAGGGCTTGGTCTGGATTCCCAGAAGCCTAGCTTAGATGGGACCACGGTGGGGAGTTATGACCTGTTCTGCCCTTCGTTTTAAGGGCCAGTGGCAACCCAGAGACTCTTCTGTCAGGGAGAACCAGGGACTGTCTTTTAGAGCCATATAGTTCCTTGGGATTAGCTCTTGGCCAAGAAGGCTGAGTATGGCTCTCAATTTTTAAATCCATTTCATATTTTTAAACGAGGGAAATGGATATAATTTTTCAAATATTAAATAGGTGGAGAGGCTGTTCTTGCTCTCCAGAGCCCAAAGGGACAAATAGGGACTTCGCTTAGGCTAAGGAAGGAGCGGAAGTGGAGCGGCTCAGTCCAGCAACTATTAATCCCACTGCCCACTCACACTAGGGCACACATACACTATTTTACTTTTTTAAATCATAAACGGCAGGAGAACAGATTTGGTTAGTTTAGAAGAAGAGAAAAAGCTCTATAAATATAAATATATATTCCTGTATTTTTATTTAATAATTTATAAATGCCAAGTTCATTTGACTTTTATTTTTGTGTAATATGTAATGGTCGTATTAAAAATAAATAAATAAAGCCCAGAAATTTAATGAGAAGTACTGAACAGGGTTTTGTGACTTCTATACTGTACAGCCTGGTTTTAGAACTCTTATTAAACCAGTCATTTCTTATGGCCATGACCTTCCTAAGGGAAATAATTTGAGTTATAGGGATTTGGGAAAGTACTGAGGTTGAAAAACAGATTTCACACCTACCCCACCTAGCCAAACACTGAAACTTAAGAACTCTGTATCAGCTGGAGCCTGAAGAAGATGCAGGCAGAAGGTACGTCAGGAGCCTCACCAACCCCCTCCTCAAACATTCTGGCTTAGTGCAGTGACAACAGCTGCAATCCCAGCGGACAGGAAATGTGGGCCACCCAGGCACACAGTTCAAGGCCAGCAAGGCTTCATGAAACCTTGTCTTTAAACAATTTATCAGAAGCAAAACGTAATTAATGCGTGGAGGACATTCTTAAGTAATATTCTCAAATACAAAAGCTAGGCTGTGAACTGGGCTGCAAGTTTCTTGGCAGCCAAAGCAATCTGGAAAACAGTGAGCTTAAAGCTTTGTAGTTACTCAGAAGGCAAAGTTTTCAGGAAAGATACTTAGTGACATGATTGATGGCAAATGGAGTATTTTATCTCCATTGTTCTTTTAGAATTACCAAGTGGGGGGTCTAGAAGGTCTTAGGTTTACTCTGTCAGCCTCATTACAATTTAGGCCAAATATGCTACTTTATCATGATCTGATTGCTAGGCTTTAGGCTGTCCAAGCGGACAGATGACTGTTTTCTTTATACAGTTCCCTGTAAATGCAACTCATCCAGATGGCCCTTTTAATAAAATTGGGCAATACTTAGTTACAATTTCTGAACACTGTAGGGATGAGGGTAGGGAGGTTGGGTTGGATTAATTCTTGCTCATGCTGTAAATCTAGTATACTTGAGATGCAAGGACCTCAAGTGTAGATCTGGCTGGGACATATATAGTCAGCTCCAAGCCAGCCCAAGCTGCAAGCTAAGACTCATTGTCAGGGGAAGAAAAAGACCAAAAACCTACAGCTCTTGACAAATGGATAGATTACAGACGTTCTTTATCAATTTTTTTGTTTGCTTTTTCTTTCTTTTTTGAGACAGGATCTTGCTTGTAGTCCGGGCTGGCCTCAGACTCTCAGAGTCATTCCAGGTATGCCACTGTGTCTAACTGGGTTCTTTAAAATTAAAAAAAAAACAGCCTTAACTCTAGTTATCGGGAGACACACGAACAATAAGAATGCAACCAGAAGCTGGATGTGGTGCTGCCGTCTCATAATTCCAGCCTTTGGGAGTAGTTCAGTGCCATTGCGGCTTATATGAGACACTGCTCAACACACACAGACAACAGAAAATTTGAGCAGAAAGTCTAATAATAGTTAACCTGTTTGCTTTTCGTTCATTTACCTCTAGGGAAAATGTTCACCAATTTTCTGTGTATTTAGCACAGTTCTAGGCACATAGGCAAAGAGAATGGAAAGACACGCCTCAGCTCACATGTTGCTTTTTACACTTTAATAAGAGAATCAAACAAAAACTAAACAAATCTCATACTGTGTTGGAAGATAGTGACCACCACGTGTGGGGTGTGGAGGCAGTGCCAGGCAGCTCTCTGGAAGTTCAAGGCCAGCCAGGCCTACATGGGAGTCTCTGTTTAAAAATATTGCTTTAAATAGGATCAAAAGTGGAAACATATAGACCCTCTAATTTTAAATCAGATGTCTAAGGTGACAAGTAAAATCATGAATGGTATAATTGAAAAAATATATATTTATTATCATGGAAAACCTTTTTTATATATTTTCCTGTAAAACTTATATTGGTAAGAAAATAGCATGTGGATGTGTGAAGGATCACATTTTATATATGTGTGTGAACCTCCCTATGTAAATGAAGACTTCAACAAGACACCATTTGTGGTTTTGTCAGGTGGGTAGGTTTTGTTCTGTCAGAATTTCTGACTTAGGGGGTAATGAACATAAACATCTGATACTGCACCTTAAAGTTTCTCAGACACAAAGTTCTTAAGAAGTTAGCCAGTAAAGCCCAGTGTGATAGGGATCTATCCATCCATCCATCCATTCATCCATCCATCCATCCATCCATCTGCTTACAATCTCAAAATTCAAGGGGTGGGGGGTCACCAAAAGTTGGAGGCCAGCCTGTCTACATAGTGAATTCTAAGCCATCCAGGGCTACATAAGCAGACCCTTTATCAAGGATTTAGCCACTCAGTGGTCAGGTGAGAGGACTCTGGGTCACAGTGCTCGCCACTATGCCTAGCAACCTGAATTCAATCTCACGTGGTGGAAAGGGTGCACTGAGTCCACTTACCTCCACACAGGAGCCATGACACACATGTTCCCCCTCCAATAAGTTAGTGTAAAAAGAAAAAAAAAATGATAAAGTCAGCTAATCAGTGGACTAGAGAAATGGCTGTGGGTTAAGAGCACTTGCTCTATTTAGAGTTCAGACCCTAGGATCTGGGTCAGGTAGTTTAAAACCAACGGCAACTCCAGCTCCAGGAGGTTAGACACCTTCTGGTTTCTGTCGGCATGAGTACATACAGACCCATACATAAATGTTTTAAAAGTTATCCACTCAAAACCACATGAGCAGCCTGGCAGAAGCCCTTTCACATTTAAATGGCCACCCTGCTTTCATGCAAGGTCTGATCTAGGAAGTTAATACAAACAAGGCCAGACCACATTAGAAGATGCCAGGATCTCCTAAATAGAGGCTACGGGCTAGACAGATAGCTCAGCATTAAGAATTCTTACTGCTCTTGCAGAGGACCTGGGTTCACATCTCAGTACCTACAGAGCAGCTCACAACTACCTAGACTTCCAGTTCCAGGGAATCTGACACCTTCTGGTTTCTGTGGGCTCCTACTTGTGTTACACATAAACACACACAGGCACACATATATGTATATATAAAGTAATAAGTTTTTTAAAAATATTGGGCTCCAAGTCTTATGTCAATACTATCTAGTGAAATATAATGGAAGCCACAAATAGTCTTACATTTTTCTAGGAACCTCCTTTAAAATGTAAGAGAGTGCCAGGCAGTTGTGACACACCTTTAAGCCCAGTATTTGGGAGGCAGAGGCAGGCAGATCTCTGAGTTCAAGGCCAGCCTTGTCTACAGATTGAATTATAGGATAGCCAGGAAAACAGAGACACCCAGACTCAAAAAACAAAAACAAGACAAAACAACAACAGAAAATCATATATAGTTGCAGTCATATTTGATATATAATTTTATATTCTACTGCTTTGACTTGACATTTTTGCAAGTTCAAGATTATTTTGTATCTTACAAAAGGTACAAAATACATATTTGCATAATGTGTATAAACCCTTTCTCAGGTACAAAATAACCTTTTGTTGGATATTATGGTTTGCTTACATTTTTCTCTTTCTGGAATTTATAGTCTTCCAGTTTTCAGCATCATACTTAATATAGTTTGTTTGTTTATTCATTTATTTATTTTTGTTTTTTCAAGACAGGGGGTTTCTCTGTGTAGCCCTGGCTGTCTTGGAACTCACTCTGTAGACCATGCACTACCTCCCGCAGCCTCTTTTCTTTTTTGAGACTGGGTCTCATGTAGCCCAGGCTTGTCGTGGCTCTCTTAGGCTAACCTTGAACTCCCAGATCCTTCTGCCTCCACCTCCCAAGTGCTAGGAATACTGGAGTATGTGACCATACCTAACTCTGTAGAGTGTTTTGTTTTTAATTTTTTTTTAATTTAATATGCATGTGTGCTGGGAACCAAACTCAGGTCCTCTGTAAGAATACCAAGTACTCTCGTGCTTTTGTTTTGTTTTTTTAAGACAAGCTTTCACTGTGGCCTTGCTGTCCTGAAATTTGCATTGTAGACCAGGGTGGCCTCAAACCATAGAGATCTGCCCGTCTCTGCCTCCGAATGCTGGGATTAAAGGCGTGCACAACCATACCTGCAACTCTTGTGTTTTATTGTTGTTGCTTTGGAGACAGATTATTGTTGTATAGCTCTAGCTAGTCACTTTGATGCTCCCTATGTAGTTCAGACTGGCATGAAACTCTTGGCAGTTCTCCATCAGCTTCTCCAGTGCTGAGATTACACAGGTGTACCACAATGCTGAGAAAATTATAATCTCAGGAGGCCTGAGGGGAGAGGATCTCAGGCTTGAGGCCAGACTACATAGTTTAGCCCAGTTTCGAAAAGAAAAAAGGAAAAGAATAGCACTTGGGAGGCAGAGGCAGGTGGATCTTTGAGTTTGAGGTCAGCCTGGTGTACAGACCAGGAGTTCCGGATAGCCAGGGCTACACAGAGAAACCCTGCCACAGAAACACACACACACCAAAAGAAGAAGAAGAAAAAAGAAAAAGAATAGCACTTAGGAGACAGAAGCAGGTAGATCTTTGAGTTTGAGGTCTGCCTGGTCTACAGACGGAGTTCCAAGACAGCCAGGGCTACACAGAGAAACCCTATCACAGACACACACACACAATGTTTCTTAAATCCAGAGAATTTAGGGGAATACAGTTTGGAAATACTTTCCCACAAAGGTCAGAATCCACTGATAAGGAACAGTGCCAGTTAAGTAATCATGGGCTCACCAAAAGTAGAATTGAAAGGTACTTAATAGAGGTGTGGTAGCACACACTTTTAATCCCAGCGCTTGGGAGGGAGAGGCAGGCAGATCTCTGTGAGATTAAAGGCAGCCAGAGTTAATCATTGAGACTGCGGCTCTATATTACACCATCCCAACACAAAGGCATTTGCTACTCTCATTTCCCTTAGTTAGCTTGCTTGAGTTGGGTGCCAGCAAACCCTTCAGACTTTGGTTAGAATCGGTAGAAGAGACCTACCCCTGGAACTCGTGCTTGTCTTCGGAGTTGAACTTTAGTTCTGATGGGTCTGCAGCAACAGCTTGACTCTACTCCCAGCTCCCAATCTCCTGAGGTAAGGAATTGCATGGAAGTGTGGGTCACGGTGGGGTAAAATGAGTGATGCTTCTGCCTTTGGCTTGCTTAGATGGGTTACTTCTTGCCTCCAACCCCTGTTCCAACCATGATTTTTTGGTTGTGTTTTTATGAACCCAGGTCTCAAACTTGTAGTTCGGTTTGTCTACAAAAAGTCCTCTTGCAGATTTAGCACTACTGCCCTTTACTCCTACAAATGTGTGGAATTTCTACTGGAGTGTGGGAATCCTGCCTTCTCCAGGGCCAGCTTGGAGTACAGTGGGTACTAGTGCAGAGTTGTCTTGAGAGCCTGCGTGGAGAAATTCCTCTGGGGTCTTCAGGAGGGGTTTGCAAGTTAGGAGACTGCAGGGGGTAAAAGATGGCACCTAGAAGCTGCAAGGATTCGCACAACATGTACTCCGCTAAGTGTATCACCACTTATGGAATCAAATATAAACAGGACTTGACCCCTTGCCTGCAGGCACTCATCACCTAGCTAGGAAGCAGCGCCGAATCATTAAATGTGGAAAAGCTGGTGGAAGATGTTTTCATTGAGGGCTGCACATATAAGGGAGAAACTGCATATAGAGAGGCAAAATCTGGACCTTTGGTACACTCATGGGACGGGAAGCGTAGAGATGACACTTACAAACTAGCCCTAAGGCCACAGTAAGGAACTTTGACGTGTCAGCTGGCCAGGAAAGAGAGAACTAGTGTAACAGTTTAGGCAAGAAAACAGGCCGGAAGCTAAGCAGGAATGAAGGTCTAAAAAGACCGATTCAGAACACAACTCCCAGCTGGCAGGTCTGGGTGAGGATGAATAAGGTATCACTTTGGAGGTTGACGCGGAACTAAGTTGGGAAAAGATACACTCCCTCCTTTTCACAGCCTCCACTTCTAATTCTTAGGTTGTCAGTAATAGCGTCAAGACAGGACCCTACTCCTACACTTAAGGGCCTGGCCGGTCATATGACCTCAGACTCCCTTGGCTGGGGCTTTTTATTTTATCTATCATCTGTCTGTCTGTTTTTGTCGCTTTTGGAGGAGCTGCGTCTCCACGTAGTGCTGTCTGTCCTGGAACTCGCCCTATAGAAATAGCCTGGTCTTGAACTTAAAACAGATCCGCCTGCCTCTGCTCCGTGAGCGTTGGCATTTAGAGGGGAGACCCTTTCGGGAGCCGGGTTCGCCCGTCGCACAGCGGGTGTCAGCCCGGCGAACCCCCCAAGCCAATCGGCACGCAAGAATGGGCCGCTGCGGTGAGGCCTTCGGAAGATTGGTCGTCTGCCCTCTCCTAGTCGCGGGCCAATCGCGGAGCATCCTCCATGCTGTGGGCCCGCCCACGGGCGGAGGGTGAGCGGAAGGTCGTCACAGTGCGGCCGTATTGTTACCTAAGGGCTCCACGGGAGGTGGGGTGTGTTGATTGACAGGCGCGCTCCGCCTACCGGGATCAGAGACTTTGGCGCAGTGTCCCGCCTCGGAGGTGGGGTCTCGTCTGATTGCCAAGTGTAGTTCCCCAGTAGTGTTCGAGCTCGGGGTGACGGGCAGGCTGGCTGACTAATGAGTCCTCGGCGTGGCCGGCTCAGTTCTCCAATCGCCGAGCGGCGGGCCCCAGTCTGAGCGGCGATGGCGGCGGCGGCGGCGGCGGCAGCAGCAGCGGGGGCTGCGGGCGGTCGGGGCTCCGGGCCGGGGCGGCGGCGCCATCTTGTGCCCGGGGCCGGTGGGGAGGCCGGGGAGGGGGACCCGGGGGGCGCAGGGGACTACGGGAACGGCCTGGAGTCTGAGGAGCTGGAGCCTGGGGAGCTGCTGCCGGAGCCCGAGCCCGAAGAGGAGCCGCCCCGGCCCCGCGCCCCTCCGGGAGCTCCGGGTCCTGGGCCCGGCTCGGGAGCCCCCGGCAGTCAGGAGGAGGAGGAAGAGCCGGGACTGGTCGAGGCCGACCCCGGGGACGGCGCCATTGAGGACCCGGTGAGGGAAGGAGGCCGGGCGGGCGGCCCGGGTCACGGGAGGCCCGGAGCTCGGGCGGAGGGAGGCAGGCGGGGGGTGGGGTTGGGCGTGGAATAACGTGGCTGGTGGCGGGCCGGGGCCGTTCGTGAGCGGGCTGATGGGGCGTCATGGGTGCCTAGCGTGGCCCCGGCGAAGGTGACTAGGTTCTTCTCGTTCTTTTTTTTTTTTTTTTTTTTTGCGCGTGGTTGTTTTTTATTTTTACTTATTAATTTCAGTCACGACCCTCGCACGAGGCGAGGGAAATGGCCGAGCGTGGTGGCCGTGGCCGGGCCGAGACAAAATGTACGGCGCAGCCCCTGCCCGTGCGCGCCTAACCTTCTGCATGCCCCGCTCGCTCGTTGTAGGAGCTAGAAGCGATCAAAGCTCGAGTCAGGGAAATGGAGGAGGAGGCTGAGAAGCTAAAGGAGCTACAGAACGAGGTAGAGAAGCAGATGAACATGAGTCCGCCCCCAGGCAATGGTGAGTAGATCGGCTGTCCGCACGTACAGCCCGGCTCTTCGGTCGGGAGGGTGGTGAGGGAAGACCGCAGTGTGCCGCTCGGGACCTTGAAGCCGCTTGTCTGGGCAGTTTTTCTGGGCAGGTGCTGTGGTCATAGTCCATTATGTGTGCTACTGACCTTTGTTAGACACAAGCTCCTTTGGTGGTGATGGACCCTGTGCCTTCCTTTGTTTCGTTTATAAATGTGTGTCTCTTTGTTCTTAGTCTGTCTGTACCCTTCTTTTGTGGAGATTGTTAGCTGGCGTTTGACCTTCAAGTCTAATACTTTTCAGTTAGAGACCCTTTAGTTAATGACTTACAAGATTCCTGAAGGTTGTGAGTGAGGGACTTCTTTAATCTAAAAATGTCAGATCTCAATTTTCTTCACTCTGAGGCATCTCATCCAAAGCTGAATAGAGGCTTGATTTGGGAAATGTAAATTTCTATACCTTTTTTTCTTTGGTTTTTAGGGGTTCTCAAGTGTATGTTGAAACCTACTGTGTACTGGGGGCCATTCTAAGGAATGGGTATAGCAGAACAGATCAAAATCCTAATGGTGGAAGTGTATAGGTATTGATCCAGCAGAAAACATGCTTGCTTAGAAATATTTTTTTCTTTCTTAAAGCTGGCCCAGTGATCATGTCTCTTGAGGAGAAGATGGAAGCTGATGCCCGATCTATCTATGTCGGCAATGTATGTATTAAGGAGGAATCTGATTTGGGGTTAGAGGGGCCTTTTATCTATTCATTCATTCATTTACTTATTTATGATAGGGCCTAGTTCAGACTGCACTCATTCAAAGTGATTCTCCAGACTCGGCCTCCTGAATATTGGTGTTATAGGAGTGCACTCTCTCTCTCTTTTTTTCTTTCTTCCGAGACAGAGTTTCCATGTGTACCCCTGGCTATCCTGGACTCTGTAGATCAGGCTAGCCTCAAAATTTAGAGACCCATCTACTACCTCTGCCTCCTGAGTGCTGGAATCACAGGCATTCGCCACCACATCCTGCTAAGAGTGCTAAGAGTACACTCTTAATTGAGGGAGTTATTTAATAATTTTGAAAGCAGTTCTAGAAATTGTTTTGCAGTTTGGGTTTTGGAGGTGTGTGGCAGGGAAAAGGTTGAGGGTAAAGGTAAGGAAATAATAGATTCTAGAGTTGAAAGGAAGGGGATTATCATAGAGCACATGTTTGGTGTGTCTTGGACCCAGACTAAAGGGTATAGGTAGGGATGCCTATTCAAATGGGAGTTTCCCAGAACTGAAATGTCTCCTCAGGTGGACTATGGTGCAACAGCAGAAGAGCTGGAAGCTCACTTTCATGGCTGTGGTTCAGTCAACCGAGTTACTATTCTCTGTGACAAGTTTAGTGGCCATCCCAAAGGGTAAGTAAGGGAATAATCGAGATCTTGTTAGCCACAGTGTAAAAATACATGCCGTTCTTCATACTCCCATGACTCTCTGAGCTGGGAGTCCAATCCTGGACCTTGAATATGCTGTCTGTGCTCTACTGTTGATTTACTCAAGCATTGTTGACTCAAATTTTTAGGGTTTTGGTTTTGGTTTGGGGCGGGGGGCAGGGTTTTTCTGGCTGTCCTGGAATTAGCCTTATAAACCAGCTGTCCTCAAACTCAGAGATCCACCTGCCTTTGCCTCCCCAGTGCTGGGAGTAAAGGTGTGTGGGTTTGCTTGTTAAGTTGTCTGTATATCAGCAGTTGTATATTAAATAAACGCCTTCAGAGACCAGATAATAAATTAATTAATGCAAAGCTAGGCAGGGTGGGGTTAGAAACTAGAAAGGGAGGCCAGTATCTAGCTGGCTATGCATGGGCTTGTTTGTAAATTTGGTGATCCTGGAGAACCTCAGGACTGAGGATGGATGCTAGGCAAGCCCTCTTACTGAGGTGTATCACAAACTCACACCTTTTAAAACTTTGTGTAGGAGGGTCTTGCCCAGGCTGGTCTGGAACCCTGTCCTTGAACAGGTCTTGAACTTAGGTTCTCTTTCTGAAGCCTACTGAGTCAATGGGGTTGCAAACTGTATTCACTATGCCTAAATAGTTAGAAACTGTATTCACTATACCTAAATCGTTGTATAAATGCTGTTATTATTTTAAAATGTTAACATGTTATATTCCAGTTAACTGTTTACAAGTTTAAACCGTTAGCTATTTGTGAAGTCTGATAAAATGCCAAATTATTCTTTCTAGGTTTGCATATATAGAGTTCTCAGACAAAGAGTCTGTGAGGACTTCGTTGGCCTTAGATGAGTCCCTGTTTAGAGGAAGACAGATCAAGGTAAGCATAGTGCCTGCGTATATATATAGAGTCCTCAGACAAAGAGTCTGTGAGGACTTCCTTGGCCTCAGATGAGTCCCTGTTTAGAGGAAGACAGATCAAGGTGAGCACAGTGCCTGCATAGTACCCTCTCCTGGCTTGACTCCAAGGCCTTTTCCCCTCTGCCCTTTTCAGGTGATTCCCAAACGAACCAACAGACCAGGCATCAGCACAACAGACCGGGGCTTCCCTCGCGCTCGATACCGAGCCCGGACTACCAATTACAACAGCTCCCGAGCGCGATTCTACAGTGGTTTCAACAGCAGGCCCCGGGGGCGAATCTACAGGTCAGGATAGATGGGCTGCTCCTCTTTCCCGCCTCCCACGGGCGCTTAGGCCTCACTCTCTCCTGATCTGAGGACCCCGCTCCCCTGTCCTCCCTTTGGTTTCCAGGGACACGGGCCTCCTGCTTGTGCAGAGTGAGGAAGTAGTAGCAGGCCAGTTCAGGAGGCCAGTTCTGTGTTTTCTTGAACAGAAGTGAAGAGGGCAGATTAGTTCTGAGATGTTTCCTCCCTCAGCCTTCTTCCTTTGTGAATTGGTGGCCATGAAAGTGTTTACACTGAATAAGGCCTCAGGGTAGAGAAGGAACTGCTTGGACATTGTTACTTTCCCATGCTTGGAAGGATCCAGCTCCTGATTGATCCTCCCACAGTTGAGTGGGAGGACTGTTCCAAGGTTAGCTGTTTGATGGCCTAGTGGCTCCATGGTGTGGCTGTGCTTGACTTCTGTCCTTGCATTTAAATTGTAAAGTAAGATAAACCCTGCCTTTTTTTTTTTTTTTTTTACCAGATAGGGTTTAAGAGCTGTGGAGCACTGGATTAACAATGGATCCTTTTTCTTGTCCTCAGCATCTTAGATGTGTGTCCTTGCCCCCTTTCCCACTCTAGGCCCCCCAGTTTGCCAGCTCTGCTATTGCTGGGACTGAGGCCTCACTTTGCACTGCTCCTGACAGTCACTGGGGCAGCTGTGGGCCCGGGGAGGGTCTTGAACTGAACTTTCCAGTAACCCTGTTAACACCTAACTCTCCTTCTTTCTTCCAGGGGCCGGGCTAGAGCGACATCATGGTATTCCCCTTACTAAAAAAAGTGTGTATTAGGAGGAGAGAGAGGAAAAAAAGAGGAAAGAAGGAAAAAAAAAGAATTAAAAAAAAAAAAAGAAAACAGAAGATGACCTTGATGGAAAAAAAAATATTAAAAAAAAAAGATATACTGTGGAAGGGGGGAGAATCCCATAACTAACTGTGAGGAGGGACCTGCTTTGGGGAGTAGGGGAGACCCAGGGCGTGGGGCAGGGCTACATATTCCCTCTGGGGATTCGCCATGGACACATCTCAACTGTGCAAGCTGCCCCCTGTTTCCCTGCTCCCCTTCATCCTCTTTGGGCCTGCTCAAGGGTAGGTGGGCACGGGTGGAAGGAGGGCTTTTTTTTACCCAGGGCTCTGGAAGGACACCACACTGTTGAGCTTGTTTCCTTCCCTCGTCTCCTCCCTGCCTTTCGCAGTCCCTGCCTGCTCCTGTCCTTCCAGGTCTGCGCCCACCCTGCCCTTCTCTCCTCCGCTCCCTGCCCTCCAGTTTGCCTGGTGATCTATTTGGTTTCCTTTTGTGTTTCTTTTTCTGTTTTGAGTGTCTTTCTTTGCAGGTTTCTGTAGCCGGAAGATCTCGCTCCCAGAGGCTCCAGTGTAAATTCCCCTCACCCTTGGGGAAATGCACTACTTTGTTTTGGGGAGTTTGGGGGTGTTTTTGTTTTTCAGGTGTTTTTGTTTTATTTTTTTTTCTTTACCTTTTTTTTCCCTTTTATTTGGAGGGAATGGGAGGAAGTGGGGACAGGGAGGTGGGAGGTGGCTTTTGTTTATTTTTTTTTTAACTCATTTCCAGGGGATGGGAATTTTTTTTTAAATAATGTGTCATGAATAAAGTTTATGAAAAAATTGTTCAGCCCTTTGAGTGAATATCATTGCATTCTGGTTCTCATTTAGGGGGAAGTGCTGGTATTTAGGGAGGGTTAGGGTAGACGTTAAATTACAACTGTACTGTATTCAATCAAGGGTGGTGGGTCTTGTGGGCAGTAAAAGAAAACTTCATTGAGAAAGATCAGTTTCCCCCGCCCCCATCAGGATGCAGAGGCAGGGGGACCTATAGACCTTGTCTCCTGCAAATGGTCTGTATAAACCACTTTCATGTTTCTAAATTTGGGTCTTGTTAACCCTTTTGTGTTTCAAGATGGATTCAAGAAATGCAAAACAAGGTCAATTGTAAAGATCTCTCCTAAGCCAGATTTAACTGTCACACACCTTTAACCTTAGCACTTTGGAGGTAGAGGTAGGTAGATAATCTGAATTCAAGGCCAGCTTGAGTCACAGGCCTGAGAGGGCTTTAGTTTTGTATTGTGTCAGACTTAAATGTTGGGTACTGCATTTTCTGCTGTAAGACTTGTGCTAGCAAAGAAAGGTTTTTAAGGTTTTGTTAGAAAGTTCTGCCTATATGTATTTGCACTAACTGGAGGCCGAAAGAGGATGCTAGAATCCCTAGCCTGGTGGTTGTGAGTGCTGGCAACCAAACCTGTATTCTGGAAGCGTAGTCAATCACGGCTTAACCACGGAGCCATCACTCCAACCCAGGGTGTATTCTAGCCTCTGCCTTTCTGTCCTGTTCACTAGGTATGATGACTTGATATCGCCTCTGACCTACATGTTCTTCAGAACTCAGAAAGCTGTGTTCTGTATCCATGAAGCCCTATTACAAAATTAACCACCAGCGTCTTTTATTATTTGCACATTGTACTGCCTCATTTAAATTCCTGTCTTGAAATAAAGCTGAAGTATGTAGCCTCTGGGGACTTGTGCAGAGGCTGGTTAACCAGAAGCAGTCTAGAGTTTAGTATACGTTACAATAATAGCTTGAATGTGGTGGTTAACATTGGGACCAACCCCAACTTCTAGGATGCTGAATTAAGAGGATTGCTGAGGGATCCTAGGCTAGCCTGGGCTAGAGAGTATGGCTCATTCTTATTGTCCGCCCCCTCCACTCCTCCCATACAGGGTCTCTGTGTAGTCTTGGCTGTCCTTGATTTGTAGACCAGGCTGGCTTCCAACGGACAGCGATCTGTCAATCTGCCCCTGCCTTCCCTAGTGCTGGGATTAGTGTGTGTCACCACTACGCTAGGCTTGTTTTAAGTTCTTAGCGGACAGGAAGCATGTGTCCCAAAGCAAACATGGAGGTCAAGAGGAGGACAACTGTGAAGTTCTGAGGATCAAACCTTTGTCAGTTTCCAAGGTAAGGGCTTTTACTGGCTATTTGGTTTGGTCACCAAAAATATGGAAGTGAAGCCAGTCATAGTGGTGCATGCCTTTAATCCCAGCACTTGGGAGGGAGAGGCAGGTGGAACTCTATATAGTGAGTTTCAGGACAGCCAGAGTGACATAATGAGACCCAGTTTCAAAAAACAACAAAACAAGGTTGTGAAACACTCAACTTGAACAAATAAATACTGACCTGGTCTCACCTACCACTAGGGGCCACTAAATAGTTCTGAAAGATCCCTTCAAATTGTTTTGAGACAAGGGCTCAATATATAGCCTTGGAGGGCCATGAGCTTATCTGTATGGAGACCAGACTGGCCTGGAACCCAGTGATCTGCCTACTTCTACCTCCCATTGCTGTGTTTTAAGGTATGCACTAACACTCCAGAAGAAAATGTGTGTGTGTGTACAGTTTTGAGGTATGCTCACTATGTAACCTAAGCAGGCCTGGAACACATAGATCCTTCTACCTCTGCCTCCAAGTGCTGGGATTAAAGATGTGTACCACCACAGAAGCTGGAAGGCCCAAGCTGGGTATGACCTAAGAGCTTTTCCCCTGAGGACTAGCTTCATAGTGTCGGCAGGTGCCGTGTAAGCATCCGAGGGAAGTAAGCAAAGAATCGTCCTCCGCAGCTGTGACACCTGTGAGCCACAAGGAGCAGCAAGGCACACCAACCCTAAGGGTGCGATGACAGCACTCATCTCTTGGTGGTAATTGGACTTAAGATCTGCTCAACAGGAGGGAAATAATGCTTGGTGGGAACATCACCAACTACCTGTGACTGAGGAGGTCTTTCCTAATAGCAGTTAACTCCTGACTTTCTTCTCAGCACTTCACACCCACGGAGAAGTGTAGCTCTCACCTCTCATCAAATAGCTAAACGAGATCTGAACAAGCATACCGCCAACAGACACTAACATGGAAGGGGCCTGGACAACTACAGGCAACTAAGGAATGCTGTGAATGTGAGAAGTGGTCTTCCCCAGGGATTATTACCCTAACTGGTTATCCAATAGGAAGTGGTCAGCCCTAAATTCATATGCATACGAGCAACACTAAGCAGACTGAGAAGGTTGTACTTACGTATTTGTGCGTGTGTATCTAACAAAAAGAAAAGCCACAAATGTGAGACTACATGAAAGAGGCTGGAGAGGAGAGGGAAGGGGCATGTTGAGGCGATCTTTTTTGGTGCACTCTGTAAAGATTGTCTTATTACTCAAATGCTGACTTCTGTACTGGCAGAGTTGCATACACAGCGGGCTTTGTACTGTTCCTATGCCTGTCATATTCTGTAAGCCCTTCCTTTAACACCTTCTGATTGCCAGCCGAACACTTGAGGGGCAGTCTGCGAGCAGCAGGAAGCCTGGGAGAGGGAGAAGGGTCATGCTCATGCTAGCCTGAGGAGCCTGCCCCCATGAGGAAAGAGCACTTTCCATGAAGCTACTGTGTGACTGAGAAGCTGGAATCCCAACTACAAATGAGCCTCTGACAGGATGTTTTGAAATATGCTTAGCTGCTGAAATAAGAAAAGAAACTGAATGTAGACAGTCCTAGAAAGAAATACTGAATTTGAAAATAAAAAGTAAAGTCTCCGAAGGAGAGAAAGAGAAATAGATGAAACTTTTGACAGATGTCTAGATGCTAAACATAGACAGTCATAGACTGAGCTGGGCGCAGTGGTGCACACCTGTAATCCCAGCACTCAGGGAGGTCTCTAGAAACAGTCAGAGCTCTGTGAGTTCAAGGCCGGCCTGGTCCACAAAGCAAGTCCAGGGCAGCTGAGACTTCACAGAGAAACCAAAACCAAAACAAACAAAAAATGGATCCCACATAATTTTGTTTCGATTATCAGCATACAAATTATTAATTTTTGGTAATGATTGCAACTTCATATATCCTTTTTAAGAAAGATCAGAATAAAGCAGACTTAGAGGAGGAGAAGACTGAAAAATTAAATGCTAGAGTGGAGGCCATAGAAAAGAGATTGGAGCTGGACACAGTGGCACATGCCTATAATCCCAGTACTCAGGGAGGCAAAGGCAGGCGAATCTCTGTTTTGAACCAACAAATTTAAATGCCAATGAGAAAAAAACCAACAGCTGCTGAGAGGCATTGAACTGTGGAGAAAATGGCTGAATTAAACCATCCTATATATTATGAGGATGTCTTAATTTCAGAATGGAAATCAGGAAATGGATTTCATTGTAGGAGAGGTTTTGCCTCTGTTTCCACAGGAGGAGTAAAGCTACGGAATCCTTCAAAGTTAATTAAGATTAGATTTCACCAGGGGAGACCTCCTGAAAATCTTGGCTGCAGACATGAGGAAACCAAGAACAACAAAACAGGTAAGGTAAATGCTGATCCCTCGACATGGGGATAACATGCGTGAATGTCTATGCATAGTCTTGCTGGCTACAGAGTCCTCATAACTTATGACATGCCATCCTTTCAAATGGCATGGAGAGTTAAATAGTCCAAAAGACTTGTAAAGTTTGATGCCTTTCACCTGCTTAAACATACAGCAGAAAAATCATCTTTAGCTGACTTGTACACACCGCACAGTCCATGTGTTACTGCAGAAATGTATATTACCTTTAAAAGTTTGTATGTTTTCAGAACAAAAAGGCCCAAACACCAATGAAGACTAGACAAATAGCCCAGATGATCCAACCTCACAGACTGCTTCAATAGCTGTTTCCTCAAAAATCTGCATCCAGAGAAACTTCCAAATGGCTAACTAAGATGGTTCGGCTTCAAAGACTGTTCCAGCCAGGATTTCAGTTAGGCTCAGCAACTTCCCTGTCACACAGACTGGACAACAGATAACCCAGAGAGCTCTCCCAGGATTTGGCCAATACCCCAGTTTTCTCAACTCTTGTAAAAGATGTCATTGCTCCCAGACAGCAGGAAGCAATTTTAAGAGAATGATGCTCTATTCCAAGACATGGGGTCGGTGGTTTGTAGTCATTTGATGGGTGATGGGTGTTTGTTGTTGTTTAAGGGGGGGGGGGTTGATTGCAAGTTGTTAATGGTCTTGGTCAGGAAGGAAACAAAGTAAAGGAGAAAGGAGGTTAGATTTAGGGATCGCTTTCTTTCTTTTCCTTTTCTCTATCATTTTTCTTCTATCTAGTGTGAGGGGGAGAAAGGATGAAAAGAAAAAGGGGAGGATATAGAAATGATAGGATAAAGGGGTAGATTATTAAATCTACTTTTAGACTAGAAAATAAGACTCAAATATTTTACATTGGTATAGTTTTTTGTATATTGCTACAAAATTAAGGTTATATTTTGCTACAACACAATATAATATAATATATATATTTCAACTCTTGTTTAAGGTATTGTACCTATGCAACTCATTTAAAAATACAATGTGAAGTTCTAGTCCTATTGAAAATTACTATTACAAACTGTTTAAGATAATTAAGAAATGGCTGCCAGGTGCAGAGGTACATTCCTGTAATCCCAGCACTCAGGGAAGAAGAGGCAGGTGGATCTTTGTGAATTCGAGGACAGTGTGATCTATAAAGCAAGCCCAGGACAGCCAAGACTATGCAGAGAAACCCTCTTTCAAAAAAACAAACTAAAAGAAATGCAAATTAGTAGTCAGTCTACCAGACTTTATAGTCTTGTTAGGTACTAGTTTAATTACAAAAATAAGCTTTATTTAGCCTCCTATAAATGCTAAACAGATATAAAGGTATCAGATATAAAGTTAAACAGATAGTAAATAGCTAGAAACAAGTGACATTCGCCTATTCCGATCTAACTGAGATAGACAGATGGTCTTCAAACACTTCAGAGATCTACAGAATATGATATTTAAAGATGTTTTTAATGATAGGCTTTTTGACAGTGAGACAGCACCCCTTTCTACTTCAAAGAAGATGATGGGCATTAAAGAACCACCATATGGAGTTTGCTACAAATGTGGCAAAGCTAGCCACTGGGCAAAACACCATCCTTGCCTCAATGGCTGACGGCATGATGTCCAAGCTGTGGAAGAGCAGGACAGAGAGGAAGTTGACTGCTGAACTTTGCCAAGACAAGGTAAGCCACAACTCATCGTAACTCTTACTTCACAGAAAAGTCTGACAGATATTCTGGGCCAGTAGGCAGCAGAGATGGATGCTCCAACATTGCAGAGGAATCTTTAGTGACTGTCCAGGCAACCATCAGTCTCTGTTATTTCTATAGTTTTGGAAGCTATTTGCTCTGCACTTCTTGTTTACCCAGGTAATATTTATCCTTCTCAGGTCTCTGATGGGGTTGAAGACTAGATAGTTAATAGTCTTATAATTTTCCTTGTTACCAGATTCAGAAAAGAAACTCACAAAAGAGATGTAAAGTTTGTAAGGTTGAAAGACATAAAAGTTTAAGTTGTGAAGGATCTAAGAAAATGTTTTAATGCCTAAAAAGATGTTTTTAGGTTGTTAAGTGCAAGCTATGAAAGTTAGAGACTATAAAGCTTTAATAATGATAGAAAGTGATTTAGGTACAAAACTTTGGACTCAGCAAGATAGGACAGATAGTAGAGTATGTTTTCCAAGACTGCCAAATACAAATGGACTGGACATTGTAAATGTAATTCCTACCAGATAGTATATAGTTTATTGATGTTAGAAGACTTTTTTATTGGACTAAAAGGAGGAGATTTTGGGGGTGATCTTTTTGTGCACTGTGTAAAGATCATCTTTGCATATTCAAATGCTGATTTCTGTACCAGCAGAGACCTGAGTACAGGCCAGACTCTGTAGTGTTATTCTTTGGCTGCATCATATTCTGTAAACACTTCCTCCTCCAACACCTTCTGATTGGTTTAGTAAAAAGGTGAAGGGCCTATATAGCAAAGGCTGGAGAGGACATCCGGCAGAGGTAGGAACCATGGCAAAGAATCAGGTACAAGGGACTCGCCAGAGAGACCTGGAGGAAGAAAGAAGACTAAGGGACTGAGGAGAGCTAGTGGGCCATGTGGCAGTATGTAGGCCAGGCCAACTGTCAGCTCACAATAGCCGCACATCTGCCCAGCTGTGGTGCCTAAGTTTATAGTAAGTATAATAAGTCTCTGTGTCATTATCCTGTCTGCTGGTAGTCTCAAGGAAAGTCCCACTTTAGAGGAAATTATGCAAGTATATTTTAACTTATATATATTAAAAAAAAAAAGGTGGGCAGTGGTGGTGCATGCCTTTAATCCCAGCACTTGGGACAGAGAGAGAGGCAGGCAGATCTCTGTGAGTTGGAGCCAGCCTGATCTATAAAAGCAAGTCCAGGACAGCCAGGGCTCCATTACACAGAGAAACCCTGTAACACACACACACACACACACACAGAGAGAGAGAGAGAGAGAGAGAGAGAGAGAGGGCGAGCTGGAGAGATGGCTCAGTGGTTACAAACACTCTGCTCCCCTCACTCAGGGATCCACATGGAGACTGAGCTGCCAATCAACCACATCTGAGCAGGGGATCTAGGTCCTCTCCATGCATGGTCTTCTGTGGGTGCATCAGTCTCTGCAGGACCCCCTGGGCTGAGAGCTTTTAGTTTTGTTGGTCTCCTGTCCCCTCCATGTCCCTCTAATCCCACCCCTCTCTTCCTCCATAAGACTCCCTGTACTCTGCCCAAAGTTCAGCACTGAGTCTCAGCATCTGCTTTGATCCCCTGTTGGACGAATCCTTTCAGAGAACCCTCTATAGTAGACTCCCATCCTGTTTCCTCCCTTCCACCACTTCTGCGGTCTGTCCTGTTTGCCATTCTGAATGAGATTTAAGCATCCTCCCTAGGGTCCTCTTTAGTGTTTAGTGTTTGGTGTTCAGCGGCTGTCTCTATCATGAACTCAGTGCTCTCTGACCACTCACCCCTGATGATGTGGCCTTGTCAGGCCATGGAGGAAGAGGATCCAGGCAGTCCTGATGAGACTTAACAAGCTATGGTCAGAGGGCAATAGTGGAGAACCCCCCCTTTCAGTGGACTAGAGGAAGGAGATGAGATGAGGGGAAGAGGGAAGCAGGGTAGGACTGGAGGAGTTGAGGGAGGGGGCTTCAATCCGGATATATAATGAATAAATTGTGAAGAAAAAAAAATAAAGATTAAAAAAATTTAAAAAAAAAGAGAACATTCTCTGCTCTTTCAGAGGTCCTGAGTTCAATTCCCAGCAATAATATGCTGGCTCCTAACCATCTCTTCTGGGATCTAATGCCCTATTCTGGCATGCAGGTAGAGCACTCTTAAATGTTATATATATATATATATATATATATATATAACATATATACATATATGTGTGTATATATATACATATATACATACATGTATATAAACATATATACATATATACATATACATATATGTATATATACATATATAATTGTTTTATATATATCAATCACACCCATATACATACATATAAAACAAAACAAAAGAAAGCAAGAATAACCTCATGGGCATCTTTCGGAGTATAAGCAGGTGCTTAGGGATGGTGCTTTTGATTCTTTGGCTATAATCAGGGAGGATCCTCTCTAATTGCACTCTTTTGTTTCCCCGCTAAATTGCAAGTTCCCTGAGTACATAATTTGTGCCTGCCATTTAGTATGTGCCCAAAATGTCAGTTCACCTTGGGGATGGTTCTTGTTGTCCTGGACAAGGCAGGTGAAACAGTATTCTTTCCCCAACCTCCTGGTTTCTGTTTCCTTTTCTTTGCTTTAAAGGCAGAAGCATGGAATGAAAGTTATCATTCTTGGAAAAACTCAGGTCTTGGTAGATTATTTCTGTTCATCAATCCTGCTTAACTGAAGGATAGGAGTAAGCACATTATTGGAGTTCTGGTGTGGAGGAAGGGTATTTAAGGAAAAAAGATTTGGAGATGTTTTGTTTGTATGTATGTGTGTTCTAAGACAGTATTTCTCTGTGTAGCCTTGGCTGTCCTGGACTCAATTTTTAGAGACCAGGCTAGCTTTGAACTCATAGAGATCCACCTGCCTCTGCTGGGATCACACTGCTGCTGGCCTTTTGTGTTTTCCAGACAGGGTTTCTCTGTGTGGCCCTGGCTGTCCTAGAATTCACTCTGTAGACCAGGCTGGCCTCTTATTCAAGTAGATTTGCCTGCCTTTGCCTCCCAAATGCTGTAACTAAAGGTAGAACCAGCACAACCCACCTGGCTAGATTTAGACTTTTTTTTTTTTTTTTTTTTTTTTGAGACAGGGTCTCAGGCTGTCCTCAAACTCACAGAGATCCACCTGCCTCTGTATCCCTAATGGTGGGACTCATGGCAAGCACTACCATGCCTGGGTACACTTTCTTCTAATACCAATCCGTTTAGAGAAGCTCTGTCTTAAAATGTACTGGGTTGTCTTAGCTTATCTTCCATCACACACAGACCCTCACTATAGACACTAAGGAAATACACCAAGTAGGCTAGGCGGTGGTACATAGCTTTAATCCCAGCACTCGGGAGGCAAAGCAGGTGATCTCTGTGATTTCAAGTCCCCCCGCCCCCACCCCCCACCACATAGTGAGTTCCAGGAAAGCCAGAGCTATATCAAAACAAAAACAAGATACATCAAGCCATGAAGTTCCCACACTTATTCAAACTAGTATTTATTGGGCATTTCCCGGATGTGGCTTTTGTTAAGGGCGTCGAAATTGTTAGAGAAAAAGGGTCATTCTTCCCTTTCTCTCCGCCCCCATTCAATGAACTTTCCTATCAGATCTGCTGAATGTTGG
Organism: Pachyuromys duprasi; assembly: GCA_028658305.1. Taxonomy (NCBI): domain Eukaryota; kingdom Metazoa; phylum Chordata; class Mammalia; order Rodentia; family Muridae; genus Pachyuromys; species Pachyuromys duprasi. Next base: position 8,488,271 of record CM053745.1, on the reverse strand, counting down.
CATCATTTTTAAATAAATACTAACACTAGGACTAACCCTGAACTTCATCTTTTCCTCCACAGGCTTTCGGAATTTTGATTTCATTTGAATATTTCACCCACTCAATTCTCCAAGTCCCTTAGAATTTTTTTTAAATTAGAGATTTTCATCTTCCTTTTGCAAAAAGTACATTTGGGTTGCGGGGGAGACCCAGGTTCAACCTGTAGCATCACACACACACAAAAAAAAAACCCGTGAGTTGGCTCACATCTAAACTCCAAGCACTTGGGAGGGAGAGATAATCCTCAGATACATAGTGAGTTCAAGCCTAGTCCAGAAGCCACACACACTGTCTCAACAACAAAATAAAACAAAAAGTTTTTTGTTGTTGTTTTCTGTTTTTTGTTTTTTTTTTACAAAAAGAAAAAGGGTCATTCCATAAAGAGACCTCACTGACGAATGGTATCAGTTTGACATACCTCTGTTTTGTATGCCATCAAAAAACTTCCAAAAAAATCTGTAAGTTTACATTAAAATTTGTTTTTATAGTTAGGACAACTTGAAGGAGTGGCTTCTCTCTTTACACCTTGTAAGTCCTAGTGATTGAGCTCAGGTGGGCACACATAGGAGGAAGCACTTTCAGCCACTGAGCAAAAACTGAAAAGTCAATTTTTGTTGCTTATGGTAATATACCGTGGTCCTGGCTGCTAGGGTTAAAGGTGTGAACTACCAAATCTGATTTTAGAAGTATAACTATTTTGGGGAGGGTTGGGGGTGAGACAGAGTTTCTCTGTATAGTCCTGGCTGCCCTGGAACTTACTCTGTAGACTAGGCTGCCTTTGAACACAGAGATCCACCTGCCTCTGTCTTCCAAGTGCTGGGATTAAAGGGTTGCCACCTAGCTCTAATTTATAAAAATTATTATGAGGGGATACAGTTTTCATGACTCAGGTGGACAACTCTGTGGAGACAGTTCTGCCTCACGTTTATGTGGGGTCCAAAGATGGAACTCAAGTCTCCAGACCCATGCAGCAAGCACTTGTACCCTTTCAGTCATCTTGTTGGCTCTAGAAGTGGCATTTTTATCCTGCTTTTGTAGTCTGCAAGTTCAGTGCCCTTCGAAACTCTTTTCAAAATGAGGTTGTCTGTGTAGCCTTGGCTAGCCAGGAACTTACTGTGTAGACCAAGCTGGCTTCAACCTCACAGAGATCGCCTGCCTCAGCCTCCTGAGTACCCCGTTTAAAAGGTGTTTTTGTCAAGGAGCCTTGCCTATCTGACTCTATAGAGTTAAAACCTGCTATGGTCTGAATGTTTGTAGCCCACATTTATATTTTGAAAGCTATTTCCCAGTGTGAGGGTAATACCTACTACCCAGTGAGCTGGGTAAGGCATAGGGCTCTGCTTTTATTTAAAAAAAAATTGCTGCCCTTCTCCAAAGAGACCCATGAGAATTTTCTTGTACTTTCCACCTTGTGAGATGCAGTTAGATGTCATCTCTGACCTGTATACTAAACTGGCCAACACCCTGACCTTTGATGCCCAGCCCCCTTCAGAACGAAGAGGTCAGTCACTGTGCGCTTTGCTGTGTGAGACTTTTCTGCAGATCACCCCCCCTTTTCTACTTGTCTGCATCTTTTTCTTTCCCGTCTGCATTTTCTATACAGATTGTCATTACTTGTTGTAAGGGTGTTCATTCAGTTGTGGGGCACAGTGGGGTACAGCTGTAATCGCAGCACTCAGTAAGCCAGAGGCGGGCAGATCTACAAAGCGAGTCCAGGACAGCTAAGGGTACAAAGGGAAACCCTCTCTCAGAAAAACAAACAAACAAACAAACAAACAGAGTTTTCACTCAGTTCAAGTGAACAAGGCAAGGAACTTGTGCTCCTTCCAAACCAGACATGGATAGCTAGCTAATTGTTATAAAAACTTGGGTGACCAGATGAGGTTGGCTTGAGAAGGCGAAAAGTGCACTTTGTATCATTTTATATAACCTTTTAAAAGACAGTTTTGAAGAATGACATACTGTCTGTGTTGAGAGACAGGGGTGCACCTCCATGTGTATGTGGAGATTAGAGAACAACTCGTTAGAGTTGGCTCTTCTGTCCCACTTCCTGGGTCCTGGCGATGGAACTGAGCTTGCCAGACCTCACAGCACTTTCATGCCCTGAACTATTTTTTGTTGGCCCACTTCATACAACTTCCTATTTCTTCATTTTTACTTCATGTGCACTGGCGTTTTGTCTGCACATGTCTGTGTGGGGGTGAGAATCTAGTAAGGTCCTCTGGTTGGTGAAGTTGATGTCAGTTGTGTGGGCTTCACACACTGCCTCCGCTGGACAAGAAGCCAGTCACACCTCCCTGTGTTGTTCCTCCCTTTCTCTTGTGTGCTTTTTCCTGCCTCCTGTAGAGGAGCTATGGTAGCTTCCTGGTTGCTTTTGTTTTTCATCTTCCACCTTTCTTTGGCGGTTCTACAGAATGAGGCTCTTCACTCAAACGTCTCTTAGCCAGGGCTGGTGGTACTCAGGGAGGTAGAGGCAGGCGGATCTCTGTGAGTTCAAGGTCAGCCTGGTCTACAGAGTGAGTTCCAGGACAGCCAGGGCGTTTATCCAGAGAAAACCTGTCTTGAAAAACAGTTAAAGAAAAAGAAAAAAATTAACAAAACTTTTATTTAAGAAAAAATGACTTACTTAGCATCTTGTCACGCTGGCCGTGGAAGCCATGGTTCCATCTCATTTCACCCAAAGCTAAGAGCAATACCAGAGCCACCCGACTTCACGCATGCAGCTCTGTAGTATGTGCCTGCTTCCTACTATCACAGACAGAATAGAAAAGGTACGGAACCGAGCGGGAACAAGAGCCAGAGGCCTGGCTAAGAACCCTGCCTCTGTCACCGGATGGCAATCCCGTTTCTCTCACTTCTCATTGTTTCTGGGATGTGATGGAGCAGGAAAACAAAACAGCTCCTTATTGAGGGACCATGGGGCCTAAATGAGGACGCTCCTATGAGATCTCCAGAAACGCTATTTGGAGCCCGGGAGCATGGCACTGTTGATGGTGTATGCCCTTGGACATGAACTGGCAAAGGGGAAGGACGGAACCCCAGTACTGCAGAGAGCTAAATGGCCAGCTACCCTTCTTTTTTTCTTCCTGAGACAGGACTTCTCTGTGTAGCCTTGGCTGTCCTGGACTCGCTTGGTAGACCAAGCTGGCCTCAAATTCACAGAGCTCCTCCTGCCTCCCAGAGTGCTGGGATGACAGGCGTGCACCACCGTGCCGCCCAGCTGCCCGACCTCTTTTTTTTCTGGAACAGTCTGGTCTCATGACTTCCATTTTCCTAAAAGGCCCTCTCTCAGAACCACCGATAAACCTTACCTTTCCAACCTCCAGGAATCCACTTTCCCTGTGCAAGTGGCTCGAGATAGGCACACTGGGTAAGGAATCTACCTGAGGGCTTCTTGCCTATGAAGGTGCCTCACTTCCTTCAAGAAGCAGTCTTCTAGCCTGGGCTACAGAGCAAGTTCAAGGCTAGCCTGGTGTATATAGAAAGATTCCCATCTCTAAAGCAAAGAAGCCTCGTGGCACTCATAACCACAGAATTCCTTCTTATGAATATTCCTAGTGTGGAGTTTTTGTTGTCTTGACTTTTGTTCTTGAGACAGCGCCTCAGGTCCTCCAGGCCAGCCTTGATCTCGGGATGGAACTTGAGCTTTTGAGCCTCCACTTCCTGCAGTGTCCTGCCATTCCCTCAGACTGCCAAGAGGCTGCTTTCCTCACAGCAGAGGGACGTGTCCAGAATTTAGGGGGAAAGGCGGCTAGAGTGCAGTGATGCGTTCCTAACTTTATCTTTTTCCTTTTATTTATTTTTTGGCTTTTCGAGACAGGGTTTCTCTGGGTAGCCCTGGCTGTCCTGCATCTCCCTTTGTAGACCAGGCTGGCCTCAAACTCAGAGATCTACCTGTCTCTGCCTCCAGTGCTGGGACTAAAGATGTGTGCCACCACTGCCTGGCTTTTCTTTTATTCTTTTTCCGCTTGTTTTTGGTGGGGTTGGTGTTTTATTTATTTTTTTTTTTGAGGGATGTGTGCAGGGTCTCCGTCAGTAGCTCTGGCTGGCCTGGAACTCACTATGTAGACCACACTAGCCTCCAACTCAGCGATTCTCCTGCTTCTGCCTCCCAACAGCTGCGTATGCGCCACTGTGCCCAGCAGAGGTCCAACTCTGTCTGGGCTCTAACTGGGCCTTACTGGCGCTGTAGCCTTGGGCAAGTTACCAAGTCCTTGAGCACAGTCTTTTTACTGGTAATACTATGGGGGACAGCCACCGTTCCTTTTTAAGCATCTAGTCCCATCCTAACTGCGCAGTTTTCTTCCCTTCTTCATGACCCTTGGTATTCGGGGTAGAGCAGCGTGCATTCAAGTCAGCCAATCACATGCTTGCTAGAGAGGAACTTGCATGGGGCTTCCCAGAAGGAATCCTGGAAGAGTTCATGCAGAGGCCAGCCTGCGCCTTTCCAGCCTGTAAGGTCTCACTTTAACCTGCTCCACATCTGACACGCTCCCTTTTTGAAGGGCACCGATGTCAATTAAAGATATCATCTTCGTGCACGTGCGCATCAGTGTACAGATCTGCAAGTGGGTGCTTTTGGAGGTTGTTAGGTCCCTGGAGCTGGAGTTGTGACAGACACGTGTGTGCCTGGAACTAAACTCAGGTCCTCTGGAAGATCAGCAAGCTCTCTTAGCCAGTGAACCCTCTTTTTAGCCCCTAAAGTTAATTTCTATAGCTCCCGACAACAAAAGCTTAATTGCGCCAAACATCTAGCCTGCAGTTGTTGTGAGACGAAGTGTGGGAAGCACCTACTTGGGTCCTGGCACAGAGCAGAACAGTGGTTCTCACTCTTAAGCTGATACTTTGCGGCAGGGCCCAGTGAGAAAGATTATATTGGTACTGGTCTGTGTTTCACTGAGAAAAGTCTTTCTCCAAGAGATGAAAGGACAACATAAGGAGGGAAGCCCAGGCTCTGATATGCACATTTATTCAAAATGTCTTTTATTGAAACAGAATGAAAGAGTGAGAAAGAGTGAGGTCTGGGAAGATGTCTTTGGGCAGAGGATGGAGCCCAGACCTGATGGTTATAGTGTGATAGTCTCCCCCTGTCCTGATTCTTGCTGATGAAGTGAACACAAAGCAGCAGGGAGGAGAAGGGGCTGGGAATGGTCCTCTGAGCTCTCCTGGATGGCTGGCGTGAGGAGCCTTTGAGCCTTTGTGTGGGGTAGCCTTGCCTTCCTGTCCATCTTGCTAGGGCCCTTTGTCACCTTTCTGCATGGCCAGCCTCCCACCAAGCTCAGAGGCTGCTCAGAGGGCAGGGTTAGGAGTAGCTAGCAGCGGGACATGGTCACAGCGGTTAGGAGGTGGCTGCCTCAGCAGGGAAGGCCGACGGCACAGTTCCCCATCCCGGAGTACCTCTGGCAGAAGCTTGCGCTTGGTCTCCGGCAGCAGCATAATGCTGAGGATGCAGAGGAGCGCGCAGGCCGCCAGTACCACATGCTGCAGGAAGGCTCCGTGGCCCATGTGGAGGCGCTGAGCGGGACTACTCAGCCCCCCGAGTGCTCCAAGTGCCATGATCAGGCCCAGACCACGGCCCCTGAGAAATATGGAGAAGGGGCACTGAGCCCGTAGCTGTGGGTCTCACCTCAGCTCTTCTTCAGCAGCTTCTCTTTTGCATCCTTCAGCCCTTTACTTCAGCCAAAGGCTTTACCAAAGCCAAAGGTCTGACTGGCCCTGCCCCTTCCCCTGGCATCACCCCTGCTCTCACCGGACAGTGGTTGGGATGACTTCAGCAGCAAGGAGGGTACTGAGGATGGCAGAAGCTTGCGAGGAGAAGAGTCCAAGGACAGAGAAGGTGGTGATGGCAGCGTCGTTCAGATCTGGGGGGCCAAAAGGGATGATATGGAGGGAGGTGGGGAGCACATGCCTGGCCTAGTCTCGGATGTCATCCTCTGGGCTCTCAGACCCCTGGCTCATGCTGTCTGGGCATTCAGTAATGGAATGAAGGAACAGACACGTTTGCACAGGTGGACAGCCATCTGGGAAGGGTCTAAGTCCTGGAAAACTATGCCTTTCTGAGACACCTCTGTTGGGGTTCCCATATTGAGCCCATAACATGGAGAGAAGATGCTCACAATCCCACAGGCCCAGCAGGACCAGTGATGCAATGCCCGTCAGAGTCATTGAGAGAAGCAGGATGCCCCGGCGGCCAAAACGGTCCACAGTGACCCCCAGGAAGACACAGGCCAGGGCCGCTGTGCCACTGGCCAGCAGAGAACACAAGTAGAAGTCTGACGGGCTCCCTCCTCCTCCCACAGGCTGGTAGCAGTGGCGGATGGCATGGGCGATGAAGCTGTGCAACAGGTCGGAGAAGCAAAGAACAGCGTCTGAACCTCAACCCACAGCTTCCCACAGCTCCATCCTCTGCAGGGCTTCAAGAGGCTGTCCCCGCCCAACCAGCCCCTATCCCAGCTACTGGCCTGGCCCTCAGCTCAGACAGCCAGGCTCACTTGGTGAAGCCCAGGATAAGCAGATTTTTCCAGATGTTGCGGTAATTGAGGAGGGACGCGAAGGAAAAGGTGGATGTTGCGGGGAGAGGGCAGGTATTCTCCAGTTCTTTGGGGAAAAAGAGAGGCGCCATTAGATAAGGCTGAGACCCCAAGATATCCCACCCCGAGGTGGAGGTCCTTGGCAGGGGCACAGCTACAGCCATGCAGAGGTCACATGTAGGGACCCCTTGCTGCTCACCCTGTAAGGCTTCCTGGGCTTCTTCTCCCAGCATCTGCCCATGGGGCCGGTTCCGCTCAGCCAGGATCCTCAGCACAGACTGAGCTTCCTCAATCTGCCGCTTCACGATCAGCCACCGCGCGGATTCCAGAAACAGACCGGGCCAGCTGTGAACGGGCAGGGCGGCACTGTGAAGCCTTTCTCCAGGCCAGCTACCAACGGGCAGGGTGGTGCTGTAAAGCCTTTCTCTGGACCCAGGGGTGGGAAACTACCACCTCTGAGGGACTGGGCAGGTGGCGGAGAGGAGTGCTTTCTAGACTAAGGGCTATGCTGGAGGTAAAGACGGAAAGAACCAAGATACAGGTGAAGGTGATACTAACCCATAAAACAGGAAGAGGATGCAGGGAGCGGTGATCATTCGCTGCAGAAATCGCCAGTCCTTAGAGACAAGGGCCAGGCCCAGGAACAGGAAATGCCCTCCCACCCCTACCAACTCCCCTGCTAGGGCCACCCGAAGCCTCTGGGTTGGATCGCACAGCTCCAGGCCTGGAGATACAGCAGGGATGAAGGGAGGAGAGGCCAGGGAGTAAGGAGGTGAGAGGAGAGGGGGAAGGATGGAGGAAAGGACAGAAAGCGACGTCAGGCCCTCAGCAGAGTCGGCAGCCATGCCCTCCTACAGACGATCCCGGTGGCAAGGAGGAGGAGCCTACACCCCTCTCCTCCTCAAACCCAGCTGGGCTTTAGCACGAAGCTTTCTGGGTGCTTGGCATTCCCAGTTTACAGGTCCTTTCATACCGGGTCTCTTATTTGACCTTCATGTGACCCTTGTCCAAGGTCACAGAAGCCTGTCAGCATTTCATTTAGGGTGGGGTTGGAGACAAGGTCTCACAGGCTAGCCCAGACCACATCTGGACTCACAACCTTTCTGCTAGAGCCTCCCAAGTACAGGAATATATTTCATTTTTAAAACGAGGCACTATTCTGTGACACAAATAAGGTCAGGTCAGGACTCTAAAGATCACAGCAAGTGGGGGGAAGCAGGATCCCTGCCTGGACTCTTTAAAGACAGCTGAGAATCTGGACAGCTGAAATTTGGGACCTAGGGGCGGCGCAAATGGCCTGGAGATACAGAAAGGTAGGCACAAGACCCAAGGCAGAGGCCTCTGGCAGGGTGCCACTTACGCATCAGGTAGACACCAAGGTCAACACCAGCTAGCAGGAAGCCCAGGAGGAATCGAAGCGCCATAATGCCTGTGGAGGAGCCTGCAGCAGCTCCTCCCACCCCACAGGGGCCCACAAGCCCCAAGGTCAGCAGCACAATTCCACGACGGCCAAACCTAGAAAGCAGGGAGAGCTTTTGGTCACCCAGACACCCTGATGGAGGAGCTACTAGGAGGCCCCAGCTGTCTACTTCAAAGCTGGTACGAGGCGGAGGTTCAGGGTGCCAGAGTTGTACTGAAGCTAGAAAAGATGGCAGAGTGGGTATGGTGGCACACGCCTTTCTCAGCGTGTGGGAGTCAGAGGCAGGTGGATTTCTGTGAGTTTGAGGCCAGCCTCAGGAGTTCCAGGGCAGCTAAGACCACTACACAGACAGTTTACTGTCTAAAACTGAAAAGAAAGAAAGAAGGAAGAAAAGAAGCAAGGAAGGAAGGAAAGAAAATATGGTGAGGGATAGGGATGGGGCTATGCGTACAATGATATCTGACTCCTGGGCAACGGGGGGCGCCTACGGTTTTACGGGAGGGGACCATGACTCTTGGGGACAAGGCTATCTGTCAGAGATGAGTACATTTAACTATGGGTGTGAGCTCAGTCACAAAAGAGCTCCTGCTTAGGAGGGTCAGGACCTTCATCCTTGTTGGTGGAGGGAACAGGCCTTGTCTGACTCCAATCATCAGAGGTGCTGGGGGCAGCGGTCACTGATCCATACAGAGGGAGCTCCTGAGCGGGGAGGAAGCCAGTGGCCATGTGTACACTCGAACAGTATTTATTCACCAGTGAAGATACTTGTCTTTGAAGATGAAACCCGTTTCACAAAGTTGGGGCTTGGGTCTAATTTCACATAAGGGTAAGCAGTGGGATAGGCCATTGGTCAGGAGAGGTAGGCGGGTGCTAACGGGGACAAACAGACTAATGTATGAAAAGGACAGGGAGAGGAGACTGACGATGGTAGGTACTGGTAACTGATCGTGGTCCCAAGCCAGCAAGGATGGACCGTGCTACTGAGCTATTGAATGCTGGGAGTAATGGTCTACGGGAGATGAAGACAGGGCCAGCGGTCCTTGGAAAAGGTGTGTGTGGGTGTGGGACACTGGTATCTTGGAATAAGGCAATTGTTTAAGGCTGTTTTTCATAAGGATGAGCTGATTTGATTAATGTGGTTAGGGCTTCTGACTTTAGGAGACTAAATTATCCATCATGGGGAATGAGGCCATTATTCCATAAGAATGAGGCTACTGAGGCGGGGGGGGGGGGTTACTTACCTGTGGGCTCAGGATCACTGGCCCTCAGGTATATGTGATTAGTAAGCTGTGAGGATGGCTCTTGGTTTTAAGGAATCTGACCACTGGTTTGAACTATTAACCCATAAATCACTTAGGCAGGGCTGTAGACCATATGTTGGTGGTCAGAGGTCCTGGCTTTCAGAAACAGAGACGGCAGGGACATGTCACCACTGATTCATGGAAATGGAAGTTTTGGTTGGCCAGCCATGAAGAGAGGACCATTGCATGGCCGGCGTGAAAGCGTGGGCTACTTCCGAGAGTTACTTGCGGAGATAGTAACAATGGTAGGGGATGGCCACTGGTTAGAGATGGGGTCATCTGTCCATGAAGTTGAATTATTGGCCACTGGGAAAGGGGCTGCTGAGTTTTAGGAACGTAGCCGCTGAGGTGGGCTAAGGGTCTGGGTAGGCTGTTAGCCAGTGGAGATGAATCTGTCTCTCCATGAAGAGGAAAGGAAGGCGGCTGGGGTAATACGGGCAATGAGACAAGAAACGTGGAGACAAGGCTTTAGTGGAGGAAGTGACTGTTAGATGAGGCCACTGTCTCACCGGTATGGAGCTTCCGATCAGTGAGTGGGGTACAAGGTCATGAGTGTGAGGTCACCTCCTTGTGTGGAGGTGGATATAGAGGGTGTACTTCTTGATGGGGGACGAAACAGGAGTTAAACAGGAGTTCAGAGGAGGCCGAATACAGTCAATAGAAACTTCCTTGTCGTCTTGCGAACCCAGCTGCTTGGGCTAGTTCTGCCAGCACCCCGTCTTTCCTATCAGCCCTACCCCCACAACAGTCCTCACCTGTCCGAGGGGTAACCGAGGAGCAGGTAGCCGGAGGCAAAGCCCAAGATGAAGAGGATCTGCTCCAGGATCACCTGCCAGCCCAGGTCACACACCAGATCCCACTGGGGACGGGAGAGTGGCGCAGGCGCGTGAGGCCCGGTCCTCGCCGCCCTGGCCCGCTCCCTCTCCAGGTCCCGCCCGGCCGCCTCACCTGGCCGATGGCATTGGTGGTGAGCACAGGTAGTCCATTATAGTCCCAGTCCTTCAGGCAGTGGTTGAAGTCCGGCGGCGCGAAACCACTGCACGAGGGGTCGGTACTGGTGGCGACCCGGCTGGCGGCGCTGGCAGCTAGGGCCGCGCTGGCGACGCTGACGCCGCTGGCGTTGGGGGGCTGCTCCCAGCCCGAAGCATTGGGGGGCAAGGCGTCGTAGTGGCAATGCAGCGGGGGCGCCAGCGTGAAGATGGGGTCTGAGGCCATGCCCAGGGCCACGAAGAGCACGGGCAGGCAGCACAGGCCGAGCTGCAGCTGCTGGCCTCCACCCAGCGCCCCCACCTGGGCCAGCAGAGCCTCGAAGCTGAGGGGGCCCGGGGGCGCGGCCAGCGACAGGCTGCTGCCCAGCCCGTCGCCCTCCCCCTCCCGCCGGCGCTCCCGCTCACCCTGCAGCTGCTCGGGGGGCACCGCATCTCCGAGGCTCCCGACCTGCTGCGGCGAGGGGCGGGAGAGAGGAGATGATGCGGGGGGGGGGCCGCGGGCACGCGGGGGGCCGCGGGTGGGAGGCGGGGCGCGCGCGCACGGGCGGGGAGGGGTCGGTGGAGCCCCCCGGGCGCAGGGACTTACTCCGTTGGCGTTGGAGGTGATCTCCACCGTGCTGTCGATTTTGCTGCCGCCCCCGCCATTGGGCTCGGGGGTCCCGGTGGCTACTCGGGGAGCCAGCTTGCCGACCGCAGGGGCCCTGTCGGCCGCGCCGAGAGAATGAACGGTGGTCTGGCCGGGCTGTGTGCGCAGCGATGGGACGCGGAGGCCCGGGAGACCCCGCTCTGCAGCTCTGCAGCCGCGGGCGCCTCCTCCGTCTCTACCGTCTCTGCGCCGCTTTCCCCTCCCCTTCCTCCAGACTCTCCTCCCCTTCCCACGTCAGCAGAACCTGGGTCCAGACTGTTCGTCAGAGATGAAGGGGGGCCAGGGCCCCGTGGAAGGAGAGGCTGGGGTCTCCGTTGTTTGTTTGTGAAGGCTGCGGGCCATTGCGGTTCAAGAAAATAATAACGTGAGGTCGGTAGGTAGCTAGGGCAAAGGGCCCGAGCTGCCTCCTCATTCCAGTTCTTCCCCATCACTCATCACCCACCCCACTCTCCACCCCTCCCCTTAAGGTTATCAATACAATTTATTAAGTGCCTACTGTAGTGTGTGAGGCCGTGAGGATTACAGGATGGACAGGATGCCGTTAGAAGTGGTCTCTAGGGGAGGCAGACATGGAATTCAGTAATCGCAGTCTGGTTTCCGCAGATGGAGGAAGCTGGTTGGCACCGGGCTTGGCTCTCTAGCCTCAGTTTTCTACAGGGGGACAGGTCTTTCCCCCACACCCAGCTTGGTTGAATCACCATTTTCCAGCAACATTTGGCACTGTTGACCACCTCTTCTAAACTTCCTCTCTTGACTGCCAAATCTCACCTTCTGGCTTTTTCTCCTGCTTGTGTTCCCCACGGCAGACGCAGACTCCTCTTCAGCACCACTCAGTGTTCACAACTGCCTTCTGCTCTCGCGCGGTTACACTAGACACCATCAACCCAGATAATACATGCCTGGTTCCCATTTCCAACTCTTCTCAGAGTCCCGGGTCAGGGAATCAACCTCTTGGTGGCCCACCTAACTTGGAATGTCTCTTAGGGCCCTCATCCAACTCCCTCCCTTATAATCTGGGCGTCTGCTAATGGCTCCTTCTTTGAGGGGATGGCACCTCACCATCCACCCGTGGTCAGAGGTTCAGTGTGTGCCCTTGGAATGCCCTCTTCATCTCACGTCAAGTCCCTTACAGAGTTCTCACTCTGTGCTTCTCTCACGCGGGACTGTCATAGTCTGAGGCCCCAGCTGGTGTTATGAGACCGCTTTGGTTCTCCCATCTGTTATTCCTGGTGCAGATGGAATGATCTTTTTAAAAATGCAGGTGTTTTGTTTTTAAAAAACTTATTAGTGTGTACGCGCACCGTGTTTATGTGTAGGTGCATGACCAGGCAGGGTATGTTGGTGGTCAGAGGATAACGCCAGAGTTCCCGTCCTTCTTCTTTCCATGGGCTCTGGAGAAGACAGTGATTTCCAGGCTTGAGTGCTGAACCACCTTGTCAGGCCCCCAAATGGAGGTCCAATTGTGTCTCTTTCAATGACTTCAATGACCTCTCTCGATAGGAAGAATAGTCTAGACAAAGGCACACTTGAGCCTACATGTCTGGTCACATGCTCTCTGTAACCACATTCCACTTCGTTCCCCCCACCTGCCTGGCCCTCTTTCACCTCTTCCTGCAGCACAGGGCATTGGCAAAAGCTGGTTCCTATGCCCCAGGGTTTCTTCCTGAAGGTTCTGTCATCCTTTGGCTGTCAGTTGAGGCATCTTTGCCTCAGAGAGATCACTCCTAAGCCCCAGACTTTCTTTGCAGTGTGGCTGATGGACCCATGGCATCCGTGCCACTTGGGAGATTGCTAAAAATGCACAATCCTGGTATCATTCAGGCCCTTGAACCATAATTTTCAACTAGATACCCAGCATGTGCGCAAGCACAAGTGCACACACACACAAATCAGATATATATTCCTCAAAGAGATGTAATGCTTGATGGTTATTTTAAACTCTCAAACCCAGGTAAAGTCCGGGAAGGAGTATCAAGTGTTTGTAAAGAAATCTTTTTCTCCTATGAGCCACAATGGATGAAGTTGAAGCCACAGAACCATCAAACCTTTCTCTAATGCCGGTGTCCTCAGACCACCTCCCCTCAGGTCTCTTTCAGAATTACTGTGCTCCTTACAGCCTGAAGTCACCGCCACTAGTTGGTCTCCTTCCTTCTTTTCACCTTGGAAGAAGAATTCCTTAATTTTTTGTTTTTGGAGACATGGTCTCACTATGTTGACCAGGCCTGTCTCTACTTCCCAGGTGTTAGGATTAAAGGTGTGTAGTAGCCCAGCTTAATAATTCTTTAATTTTAAGCATTTTCTTGTCTTCAAAAGTCCTTTAAGACCATTTTGATCACCCTCGTACTAAAGCTGGGGTGACTTACATTCACACAAGTACACAATGCATCTCGAGTTGAACTGAAAACTCCTTTTCCATGTTCAGGTTCTTTCTGGTAAGCTGATCTGGCAGATGGCAATGGCCTTCAATGTATATGTAGGGGTGAATTTGTTAGCCTCCAATCTGAAAATGTTCTCCCTCAAGGAGGATGAGAAAGTAGAAGGGGTAAATGCACAAGGACACAAGGATTATGATCACAACTTGAGGCACCCCGGCCAAGTCACACAGCCAGGTTTTGTGGAAAGTGGAACCAAATTGATGGCTGTATTCATCTTCAGTCCCAGCTTCCCTAAGTGATGGGAGCCCGGGGACTCTTGAAGTCACCTAAGGAAGCCAGATCAGTGGCCTTTTGGTTAGCTACAGTTGGCCTGAAGTGGGACGCTGAGGTTAGCTTCCTGGTTGGGGTCCTCTTGAAAGAGGTACCTTTTGAGGCTGTTGTGGCCAAACTCTCCACATCTGCACCACTTTAGTGACATCATGTGACAACGAAGTCTGCAAACACTAGCCAGAGACTCACCTTGGTTCCTTGATCCTGTGTTAGCTCAGGCATCACTCCCCAGCCTTCTTGACCAAGATCTCCTTCTCTAGTTGCTCCCTTCACCTAATCTCTTCACATCGCCCACTGATTTCCATCACCAGCAACTTATTTGATAGGATCTCACAATGTGCACCAGTCCGGCCTCAGACTCACAGACCTACATCCACCTGTTTCTCCATCCCAAGTGCTCAAGGATTTAAGGTATGCATCGTGACACCTGTCTAGCGCTTTTTAAGACACACTCACGGTAATTGACTTGCCGTCTACCCCAGTTTTGCTGGAACAGTGTATTCACTATGTACCTTTAGGACTCTATCTGGGCCATTCCAGGAGCTGAAGACAAGTCTATCGAATAGGTTTTGGGGAGCAAAATTACTCCTCATATTGTGTCCTACAGGAATGGGCAGGGGTGCCAGGCCTTCCCCATAGCTTTCAAGAAGCAGAATCTGGAAACCATCCGGCAGGGTTTATTGAGGTGCATCCCTTGCCCGAGGCCAGCTCCGGGGGGAGGAGCTCTCCAGTGTTTCCCAGACTATTACTTTCTGGACAATTGCTGCCCTGCCCCCATCTCAGAAGAGAGTGAGGTGCTGGTCATCTCCAGCCGAGAAACAGGAGAGAGGCTCTGTGTGGCCTCAAGTGTCAGCCACCTGGTTTTCCGTGTTACAAACTCCCAAACGCAGAAGACCATACAGAGACCTCCACCCCAAGATGATAAGGGGAGCCCAGCCCCTCCCTACCCCAGGTGGCCTGATGCCTGCCTGAACAAAGCAAGAAATATTAAATATAAATAATTTATACAAAATGGCTCATACAAAAAGCAGTAGGTATGGGGGGAGGAGATGCCTCAGTGAATGGCTAAGATGACCAAGACAGATGAAAAGGGGGAAGAATCCTCTTTCCCTCCAGCACAGCCCTCTAGCCACCTTCAGCACAGAGCAGGGCTCTGGCAGGCAGCGAGGGTAAGGCTTACGAACAGGCCCTCAGGGGAGCAGGCCAGCGAGCAGGGAGGTAAAGCGTAGGGCCTGCCCTGCGAGCTCTGCTACGCACCGTGCCATCTCCTGGACTGCAGTGTCTGATGGGTAACCTAAGGCAGCCCCCTTGACGGCAAGCACAGTGGCCCGCAGAGTCTGGCCCAGCATGGTACCTGCAGCCCCCACCTGTGCCCGGAGAGGTGCAGAGGTTGCCAGGCGGCCCAGGGTGTCCCCGACAAATACCAGACGGTGAGCAGCCACCACCACTCGCTTGCCGTGGGGCACAAAGAGACACGGTGGCTGGTTGGCCTGGGTACTGGACATGAGAGCGGCCACAGCAGCCTGCAGAGCTGAGTAGTGGCTCTGGCATTGCCCTGCGTAGAAGTGCAGAAGTTGTAGGTCTCCAGCGGACAGGACCAGCGGCTCCTCTGGGGACGGGACTTCCTATGGATAGAGAGGAGAGTGGGCAAGGACAAAGTCATCAATGCCACGTCCACTCTTGCTTGTCCCTCTCTCCCTCCGTTCTTCTCTATCAAGTGCAATCCCTTTGGCTTTTCTTACCACCAGAGAATTTAGATGCTCAGAGATAGCAGTAAATTGCTGAGCTGATTCCAGAAAGATCTGAATTCAAATAATCTCAGGCAACCTCAGAGAAGTCTCTGAGTTTTCTTGATTCCTTATCTCAGAGTAGCCTTGTGCTGGGGATGGGCTTTTCATTCTAGACCTGCCTAGTGTGTGTGTGAGGCCTGCACTTGGAAGGCCAGCATCCTGAGAACTGCAGCAAGCAAAACAAACAAACCAGCAAGCCTAGCTCTCTTATGTCCAATGTAAACATAACGCAAGCCATGTTTTACTTTTTTTAAAAAATACCCACATTAAAAAAGCAAAAGTGTAGGCAGGCAGTGTTGGCACATGCCTTTAATTCCAGCACTCTGGAGGTAGAGGCAGGCAGATCTCTGAGTTCGAGGCCAGCCTAAAGAGTGAGCTGCAGAATAGCCAAGGTTACACAGAGAAACCCTGTCTCAAAAATAAAACAACAGCAGTGAAGTAAAAATGTTATCTACACTCAAATGTTCTATTTGACCAACTGAGCTCTGCTCATACTGCCTGAGCTGGGTATGTTCACTCACACCAGTAACTCCAGCACTTGGGAGCCTGAGACAGGAGGCTTGCTTTGAGTTTAAAGTCAGTCAAGGCTACATAGTGAGCTCCTGCCTGAAGATACCAATAAAAAGAGCCCTGATATGTATCTTAATTTTTAAACATTTATTTTGTATGAGGAGTGTATGTGTGTGTTTTATAAACATGCCACAGCATATATGTGGAGGTCAAAAGACAACTTATGAGTGTCTGTTCTCCCCTTCCACCATGTGGGTCCCAAGGATCCAACTGAGGTCATCAGGCTTGGCAGGACCCATCTCACCAGACTCTGATATACATGAGGTAACTGTATTAGATAGTGAGGTCCAGCCTGTACCTCAGAAGGCTACTGTAAATACCAATTGAGATGAAATGCTGGATTGGCTCAGCAGTGTGCCACATTCTGTGTAAACACCACGTGACCATCACACCTGGGAGTATAACGGCAGGAGCAGCCTCCCTGGCACAGGATCCAGCACTTGGGAAATACCTGATGAAGGCGGGCCTACTGGAGGGGTACCTGACGAACGACAGACACTATACTACGTCCTTCTGGCCTTTGGCTAAGATCAGGTATAAATAGGGTTGAGGAAACCGTCTCAGTTTCGAGGTCCAGAAAGATAAAGCAATTGCTACAGAAGCCCAGGTCACTCAGCGGTGACCAGCTTAGAAGTCGGTCTCTTAGGAGCCCAGGAATTCACTGCTGGAGAAAAGTCACCTGGCCAGCTCTGATCCATCGCCCAGAAATTCTTTCTGCTCTCCTGGCTTCTTGACTTCCTTCCAGCACATTCTTTCCTGTCTTCCTGAATTCCCAATAAGCTCTTCCATGCCCTCCCACCTTCTGTTGACTCCCAACTCCTCTCTGTTCTGTCCCTGCTTCCGATGGCCTTAACCCCACTCCAAACTGTCTCACTGACGGTTTGGTTAGGAATACCCATTCCCCTACGTTCCAGTCCATTTTGTCTGGCACAGCCCTCCAGGTTTACCTTCTGTTCTGCCAGGCCCCTCTCAGGATCCGCCGGGAAAGCTTTATCCAGGAGTCTAGAACCCTGAACTTTATCCACACCCTGCAGAGGGACCACGTGTCAGTGGTAGGGAAAGGGAACAAAATGCAGCCCCCATGGTCTCTGGGTCCCTCCCTAGGCTCCCTCCTTCAGGGAAGCACTCTCGGCTTCAGAGCTTGCAGGGGACAGCTGTTCAGCTTCACGCTGAGGTTAGGGTGTGTGGCACTCTCTCACATGGTATGAGCGAGAGTGCTAGAGTCCCAGGCTACAGGGCAGAAGGCTGGGAGAGGGGAAAAGGGAGAGGGAGAGCCTTCTGGCAGGGCTGAGCAGGGGTCCTACCTTCAGGTGCACATAGTCATATTCCTCGGCCATCGGGATGCCCTCATACTCATTGTGAGGGTCTGACGAGTCACCGTCTACCTCCCTGCACTCTGGATCTCCCTCCGGTCTGAGGCCCCCATAACCAGGCAGGCAGGGTGGGGGAGGGGGCAGAGGCCTGTCCTGGATACTGCCCTTCCGGCCTGGGGCAGGTGAAGGAGCCGGAGAAGGAGCAGGAGCCTCGGAGACAGGCAGGGCAGGCAGAGGGCGCCGGGACAGGCTCTCAGTGGAGGGGAGCCTGGGCCTGTGTTGGGGTGGAGGGCTTCTGGTCAGAAGCTGGGCCACAGTGTTCAGGTCGGTGGAGCCAGAAGCTCCTGGGGGCTCCGGAGACGGGGACTCTGGCCCCAGCAAAGGCACATCATAGATGCCTTCGTCCACGTCCCTGTGTTCGCCATTCGCCATTAGTTCCTCAGGTGCCTCATACAGGTTGAGCAGGGCTGAGGCCCGTTTCAGGTTGGAAGGGGCAGCATAGAGGGGAGGCCCTGGTTCCCGGCCCCCTTCCCACTCTAGATCTGGCTCCATCTCTGCAGGCGGCTTCAAGGCCAGAGGCACGTCGTAGGGAGCTTCATCCTCTCCAGAGGACTGTGGGACAGCCGGGGCCAGAGGACAGGAGAAGGAAGCTGGGGAGTCATAGGGACAGCTGGAGGGAGCCCGGAGGATGTTGGGAGGCACATCATAGACCTGGAGGGAGGGAACAGTGTTAGCCTTCAGTCCTGCGGTAGACCACCCCTGGGAATTCTGGCCCTCACCCAACACACACAGAGCTCTCACCTCTGACACCTCTCTGGGGGCAGTCAGCTGTGTCCCATTGACTCTGGGGACCTTGTAGATGGAGTCAGGAGAGGGTGAGCAGGATCTAGCTGGAGGTCCTGAGGTAGGGCAGGGTCGAGCTGGTGGTGGTACCACATACACCTAGGGGATGAAGAGGCCAGTGTGTTAAGAGTGGAAGCCACTGAGGCAGATGTAAAACTTCAGCTTATAGACTTTCTAGCCTCCTCCCTCCACGCTCGCCAAGCTAGCTCAGAAGTGGGTGGCAGACAGACATCAGCCAGTGCTCTCACTGAATACTCAAAGTATTCAGTCAGGATCTCCCTGTAAGCCTATCCCAGGCCCCTGGACTGGACAGACTGCCAGGCCCGGGATGAGGGGCTCTAGTTCTTACCTCCTGCTCCTCAATGCCATGCTCTGGGGTGGGACCTGATGAGCCAGGTTGAGCGGGAGGTGCTGGGGAGAGGCCAGGCTTGGGTGCTGGACCAGCAGGAAGGAGCTTCACTCTGTTAGCAGGCACGATGCCCTGTTGGCCATGCAGGGAGCAAAGGCACCAGCCGTCCAGTCCGCCAGCGCCCTCCCTCTGCAGTACCCGCAGAACATCACCTCGGCGGAATGACAGCTCCTGTGGGGACTCGGCAGTGTTGTCATACAGTGCCCGGGCAAGCTGGGCCTGGAGGGGGAGGGGAGGGGAGAGAGTTCTCACACGCACAATCGGGTCACACAGAAACTAGACCAGCCTCCCCTTCCATTCAAGTTAAAACAACAACAATAACAAACAAACCGAAACCGAAACCAAACAACGACAACAAAAAACCCACTCCTGATTTTGCTCCTGATTCGGTTCTGCCTCGCTGTCATCATGGAGGACACAATGCTTTCCCTTCTCATTCTTCGACCTAGCTCTTTTCCATCTTAGTGCCTTTGCACTGATATTTCTTCTACTCCAAGTACCATTGCCTGACTCCATCTGATCCTTTTTTTCATCCCTCAGTTCTAAGAAAATGTCTCCGTGCAGAGTCTTTTCTTTATTCTCTTCCCCACCTCGTTCTGCATCTGTATCCACCCATTGTTTCCTCCAAAACACTTTCTATGACTTGGGTTTTGTCATTATCAAGTTCTGCTGCCACACTATAAACCCTGTAAGAACGGGAGCAATAGGGTCCCTCTCAGAACATACATTTGTTAAATGAATTTCCTCAAAGCACATGGAGAGGTCTTGCTAGGATCTCCCACAGAATCTCTTGTGATTCTCTGTCCTCCACCGAACCCTGCCTCCCAACAAGTAAGGGGTTAGATCAAGCAACTACAGGGACCCATCTTTCTGAGCAAGCCTGGAAGAAGCCTTCTTTAGACCGAGTGTTAGTGCATTCTTGAAAGAGAAAACACATAGAAGCCATTGCTCTGTTTCTAGAAACAGTTCTACCAGAAGAGGCTGAGGAAGCATGGAGAGGAGAAATGTGTACACACTGTACTGTGTGCGGAGCTGAGCTGCGAGCGACGGCTCATGCTTGTCATCCCAGCAGCTGGGAGAGCTGAAGCAGAACTGCTCTGAAGGCTTGAAGCCAGCCTGTGCTGCAGTGGGAGGCTACTTCCAGGCCTGCCTAGGCAGGAACCTAAGCTTTTCCCATTGAGGGCCTGAGAGCAGGTACTGAGTCACAAACACAAAGTGTCTGGAGACATTTAGGTGTTTACACCAAATCTAATTCTCCTAATCTCCGTTTTAGAAGGAAAGTGGGCACAGGTTTAATTGGCTTGGACTGGAGGCACATGGCAGATGCCACTGGCTGAGCAAGGTTTGATGTCATAGCCTGTACTCTCTAGAGCGCCCTCTATTGTCCAACCAGTGTGATTTTCTCTTCAGGCAGCGGAACTCAGAGGCAGGAGTGGGTTCCCTCCTTCCACCATGCTCTGGGGATTGAACTTAGGTCGTCAGGCTTGGCACCAATCACTTTCGCCTATGAAGCCGCCTCACTAGCCCTTCCTTTGTCCTTCGCGTTTGCACTTTTAGTTTATTAGCACAGCAGTAGAGTAGAGACGGACAGCAACTCCAAGGCGAGTAAGGTGTTTATATAGGCCCCCTCAGTTCTAACTCTTAGTGCTCTTGTTCCATAATGTCTTTTGGAAGAATCAAACTTACTCCACTCAAATATCGGAGCACATTCAGCTCTAGCTGCGAGTGCTAAATGACTGCCTGCCAGTAGGGCTCCCAGGCAGCTGGGGCTCACCCAGAAACACTGGAGGACAGCCAGTTAGACACTGCTGGCCAGGTAGCTATGTCCAATTCAGTCTGAAGTCTCCAGGCAGAGCTGAACACATGGCTTCGTAGTTAGAAGTGGATGCTATTCTTCCAGAGGACCCAAGCTTAGTTCTCGGCAGCCGTGGCGCATGACTCACAACTTCCTGTCACTCTAGCTCCAAGGGGTCTAACACCTCTGGCCTCCATGAGCATCTACACTCATATGAACAGAGGCGCACACACACATATGCTTAATTAAACTGAACAAAATTAAGTATTCAGTTAAACTGAGTCTGGTGGTAGAGGCCTATCTACCTCTTGGGGAGCTGAAGCAGGAGGGTCAGAATTTTGAGGCCAGCCTGGAGAGCTTAGTGAGATCCTATCTCAAAATGAAAACTGAAAAGGCTGGGGGGACTGAGGATGTAACTCATTGGTGGAGTGGTTACCTTAGCATCCTAAAGGCCCTGGGGTCCATCTCAGAGACACTGTGATGATTGTGGCACACACCTGTTATCCCTGCACTTGGGCAGGAGGATCAGGGTTAGGCCAGTCTGAGCTACAAAATAGTTTGCCTCAAAAAACCAAAACCAAACCAAACCAAAACCCAACCAACCAAACAAACCAAAAACAAAAACCAAAAAAAAAAAAAAAACAAAAAAAAACAAAAAAACAAAACCCCAAACAACGACAACAACAACAAAACCCAAAAAACAAAACAAAAACCCCCAAAATGCTATCTTGAGTATGGAGCTCAGTGATAGAGCCCTTGCTTAGGACGTTTGAGGTGCTGGTACTACAAAAAAAGCTTCGTCACCACCACCATCAAATGAACAAATAAATCTCCAGCTACAGCAGGATGTGATCGGACCGCAGGAGAGAAGGATGCTCGGTTCACTCACAGATGTGCTGTTCCTCTGTGATCCTGCTCGGTGCTAGGAGGCAGCTGTCCAGTCCTTGTGCTCCCAAACAACCATCCACCCTTCCTACCTCAAGACGCCAGGCAAATGTCTACCACTAAGCTAATGCCTGGCCCTCACCACACTACTTCTGATTATACTGTGGCTTCTAAAAGATACAAAGAGGAAAGTACGCTGAACAGATAACACAAATTGCTGCTTGGCTCTGCGACTCTCCCACCTTCGTGTGCGTGTAGGGGGAGCAGGGGCTGATGGTGGGTGTCTTCTTTAATCATGCTCCACCTTATTCTATTTTTGAGAGAATCTGAACCTTAAACTCACCGATTCAGCTACCCGAGCTGGTCAAGAGCCTCTGGAATCCTCGTTTCTGCCTCCCCACACAGCTTTTTATGTGCACGCTGGGGATCAAACTCAGACCCTTACTTTACCCAGAGAGCACTTCACTGCAGAGCTATGTCCCCAGATGTGTCTTACGCCTTTCCTCCTAACTGAAAACTAGAAATTGGGATTTGGGATCTAGCCAGGGATCAAAGACAAAGCCCTAGGTGCAGGTGGGCTTGGGGTTGAGTCCCTTTCTTGCCGGGATGTCAAGAAAGTGTACTGTAGGGCTTAAGTGTACTGTAGTGTCCTTTTTTGTGGGAGTTCCTATCTATAGCCAAATACCTATTTTTGGATGACAACATGTGCTCATAAAGTTGAGAGCTGCACGAAACAACGCATCAAAAGATCATGACAAAGTTTAGCGCAGGGCCAGGTGTGTGAAGTAAATTATAGTATTACTATTGTTATGATCCTGTGAGTTTCATGAGCGTGAACACCCTTCCCTCATCTACCGTCTGGACCTCAAAAGTGACAGTTAATTCCAGGATCCTGCCACTCCCAAAGGCACCCTGCCACCAGAGGCCTAAAAGGTTGTGTCTAAGGAATGAAAACTCCCATCCTCGGGAGGAAGGGGAGGGTAGCCTGCGGCTCTATGGTTTTCTTTCACTTTCATAATTTTTCTTCCCATAGCCAGAGTTCGGGAGAGCAGGTGGCAGGGTGGCTTTCCCCGGGAATGTCCAGCGAGGGCTGGAGAAGCATGAGAAAGAACGGATTTCTTCTACAGCCCGCAAGACAGAAAGGAGAGGCGGGGCTGGATGGCTCCTCCCTGTACTAGGTTTGAATTCTATCCAATGGGGCCATGCTCTGCAGTTTGCCTGAACCCAGGCCCAGAGCTGCTGAGACAATGATGGATAGTGGGTGTGATCGCCCCTGCTCTATCGACAGCTGACGTGTGAGGCAGTGGCTCACTCATCTGGGGTGACAGTGAGCCACTGCACTTTCTGGCAGGCCTCCTCCTGCCGCCCCAACATGTCGAGTGTCCCTTCTTTTTGTCCCCGGTCACTAAAAAGTGGCCGGAGGGAGGCTGACATCATCCCCCACTCCTCTATGTTCTTTTCCCCTGCCTGTTCACGAGCCTCTGCGCGTTTCCTCCATTTCCCCCCACCCTCTAGAGTCAGGCTTCCTCGGCCTTCCATTTTCCTTGGGCTGCCTGGTCTTTGCCAGAAAGCTCTTTTTATTTACTTCCCAATTACAAGCTCCTGCCAACCACCAGTGGCCATCTGTTCCCACCCAGAAAAGAGCAGATAGGATGGGGTTACACTCCCCCCTCTTCCCCTCCATCTCCCCAAGCAGCCACTATAAAGAAAGAGAATAGGGGGAGAGGAGGAGGGGCCAACCCAGAACCAGAAGGCACAGGGGATGCGGAGAGGGAGAAAGAAAACAAAAGAGCCGGGGCAGCTTCTGGGAGAGATCACAAGGAGTGGGGAGGAATAAAGGCGGCCGTGCCATAGAGCAGGTTGGAGGTCTCTGCCTGGCAAGCCTCCTTTCCCTGGTGGACTCACCGACGTGGCAATGGCCATGGCTCTGGCCTCCAGCGAGCGTCGCCTGCTTCAGGCCAGGCTCAGTTTTCGCTGACTTCAGCGTCGGCTGCCCCACACCATGGTTCCCGGCCTCCAAGCCAGAAGGTCACCCCAAGCCGTGGCGCTTGAGGAGATGCCTCCCCCAAAGTCGGAGGAGGAGAAAGAAAACCCACAAAACTTTCCAAATGGGAGGCAGCTTGGCCAGGCAGGAGGAGTGAGGCGGGCTTGGGCGTCGCTGCGGGACCTCATCCAAGGGGCGCGCTCTAAACTGTCCCCAGGGTCCACTAGGCCCCCACAACTGCTGCTTTAGGCTGGAGAGGCCTCCTAGACACACACGAGCCCAAAGCTCACGTCCCGGGCGAAGAGGCAGGAACTGTGGCTGTTTTCGACACCTCTCCAGGCAGCTCAGGCTAGCCCCGAGGGTTGGGAGAAGTAGCCGGAGTGGTTGGGCTGGATGAGCAACTCCAGGGACCAACCCTCCCCCATCAGCGCGGAGCGGTGCTCCCAGGGCTGTGGTCCTGGCTGCGGGGGCACTGCGGCGGGACCCGCGGGGAAGGAGGAGGAGCGAGAACTGGGCTGCGTGTCTCCAAACTCCCTCAAGTCAGCACCAAAGGCCCAAGAGCGCGTGGCGGTGTGGCTGGGCTCTGTGCCCAGGCCCTCGCCGAGGCCGGCTCTCCCCGCCACGCTCGTTCTCGGCACTGCCGGGCCTTCGAGGTGGCCGCCAGGCACCTCTCAGTCCCAGCGCCCAAGGGCGCGCTCCACCCTGCGCCCCAGGCACCCCGCGGGCCCCAGTCCCCGCTCGCGCACCCTGGACCGGGCCCTTGGCGCGCCCCAAAGCTTAGGGGAGCTCCAGGTGTCTTAGGGGAACGAAGAAAAAGACCACAGAGCTGAGGGAGCAGGGAGGGGGAGGAGCAGTCCCGAGGGCCCGTCTGGGGTCGAGGTGGGGACACTGAGGGCTAGAAAAGGTCTGGGGTCGCGCGTGGCCCCCGCTCACCCCTCGCGCGCCGCGCCCCTGCCCTCCCTTGCCCGGGCTCCGGCCCCCCTCGGCAAGCTCGCTCTCCTCCCACCTCGGGCCCACTCCTCTCGCGAGGGGTCAGTCCAGGGGATTAAGAGAAGAGGGGGAAGGGGGAAGGGGGAGCGGCGGAGAAAGGGGGACGATCCTCTCCGAGGTGGTGTTGAGTTTCAGCTCCCGACCCTCGGGCCAAACTGCGGCGCCCCAGCCCGGCCCCTCTCCCCGGCACCTTCTTCCTCGGGACCGCGCGGCAGACCGGCGGGTGGTCGGGTCTGCGCGCTCGGGGGAGCTCGGCTCTGCCCGCCACGCCCCCGCCAGCCCCACGCCTCTCCCTGCCTCCCTTTCATTAGCCCCACATCTGTCTTTCCCGAGGGAGGGGAACGCGCTGCTTCCGCCGCGCTGGGGTCCAGGCGGTTTCACCGTGCTGACTTTGCAGGGGGCGGCGGGAGTGAGCCGGAGAGGGGCAGAGGAGCACGGGCCTGGGGTCTGGTGTTGAACAAAGATCCTGACCCTTGAGAGGGAGAGTGAAGGCCGGGCATCTGGCTCCGGATCCTAGGCTGGCCGGTTGCGCCGCTTTTTAGCCTCCTTTGCCAGTCTGGGCCTGTTTCTCTTCTTCAGGTTGGCCCTCGCTGCTACTGGAGCAGTTGGAAGGGAGACCGTGGCAGAAGAGGACAGAACTCTATCAAAGCGGCTGGGATCAGGAGTTTCAGCTGAACCCGAGCTCGCTGCCGTCTGTACCCTCCCCGCCGGCCTTCCTTCCTTCGCCGGCCCTTACTTTGAGAAGATTTACAAGAGAGAGAGCTCAGAGGGTGGGGGAGACCTGTCTTCTTCCATGGGGGGTGGGGAGGAGGAGGCACTGGTGTTTAGAAAACAAGCTACTAAACAGAGGTGGGAAGCTGCAGTGTTTTTCTAGTGTTTATGTTTAACAAATGAACACTTAAAACGCAATAGACAACCAGTTTAGTCGAAACATCTTTAGAAGAGAACATCTGAAATCTTATTTAAGGACCTTTGGGAACTGGAGGCTTTGGGACCGCTCTTGCTCCAACAGGCATTTCCCAGGACCACCTGTAGGGAGAGCGTTTGCCCCAGCCCTTTCCCTACCTTACCGCTTGACCTAGAACCCTCCAAAGAGGGAAGAGGTGGCCCCTAGGGGGTGGCTCAGTGAGAGTTTCTGAATGTTCACAGGATGGATGGTGCTGGCGCTGGGCTTGGCGGTGGTGCTGGAGTGAACCCTGGCTGGAAACCTAGACCTTACTCAGGCTCCATTAGAGCAAAAGGGATGTTTAGCGTTTCTAGATACATATGAAGTGAGACTTCTGTTCCAGTTCCAGTTTGGCTGGACGTGCTCACTAGCGGAGACTTTCCTCCAGACCCCACTCTTGGGGGGAGAGGATCTGGCCTCCTTGACACTGCTGAAGAGTGAGTGGGTATGACCTCAACCCAGGATCACGAGCGCACAGCAAAGGTGGGCAGAACACTTTGGTCCCCAAACATAAGTGCTCTGGTGGACACAGAGAAATAGATGCAGCAGAAATAGAAATAGAAGCTCAGCAGAAAGAATGTGAAACGCCCAGGTAAGGAGTAGTTTGAGAGATGAATTTAGGTAGGGGGCAGGTTCTCTCTTGGGAGTGCATCCTGGCTTGTTAGCTAGGTTACCTTGGTCAAGTCTCTTGCAGTATTAATTCCCACCGTGTAGCAGCTCTTTGGTGGAAAGTGCCTAGCACATCTACTTTTCTTCCTTTTACCAACATTTTCACTAGAACAGGATGTTCCTGGCTGAGAGAGTGGGAGTCTCTCCTGCATCCTTCTGCCCTTCTGCCTCTCTAAGGCTGGAGGTACTCAGCTATTCAAACTAGGAAGACTTCCAGCCTCTGGGTGCAGTCAGAGAACACTCAGGCTGGAAAGGGGTGATACCTTGCATAGCGGGCAGCCTCACAGGATCTTGAGCCAAGGTTTGCCCTTGCTGCCTTCAAAGAGTAGCAAAGAGGGAACTCTTTTGCCTTCCCAGGCCTCACTCTCCTACTCTTTTCTCCTCCAGCCATCTTCTTCCTCCCTCACCCCTTCCAGATGTTCCCCCTCATTCCATCCCGTTCCCCCCTCCATCCCTGGTTTCCCACTCACTATTTGCTTCTGAAATGTGTTCAACCTTTACCCACCCCCAGGGCTGTGGTTAGGCCACCCTCCCTACAGACCCTTCCCATCATCACGCCCAGAAGGCCTTCCCAGTTAGAGCTGCCTCGCCAACCTCTCTAGTCCCCCACCTCCACAGCAACTCCATGCCCTATGTCGTGGCACCGGTTCATTTTCCTCATTGCACTTTTGGTTGTCATTCGAAAGCGTCTTTCTCATTGCTTATCATCTGTCTCCTGAACGGTAAGCCCCAGAAGGGAGAGGCATCCTCTGTCTTCTCTTCCTCCTCATTCCTAGTACTACACAATGTCAGTGTCTGGGTGTAGCAGGTGCTCAGTAAATATTTGCTGTGTGGATGAACGAACGGAGGAGCTACGAATATAGGGCAAAATTGAGTTAGCCTTGGAAAAGTGCCATCCCCAGAGTCCTTGCACTCTTCATCTGCTAACGCCCTGTGTTTCCCAGAGCAAAACGGGTCCTCCTTGGAGGTAGTCCCCTGAGCTTAATTATTCTGTACTTAACAAATGCATTAAAAATAATTAGCGGGCTGGAGAGATGGCTCAGTGGTTAACAGCACATACTGCTCTTCTTGGGGACCTGAGTTCAATTCCCAGCACCTACTTCAGGTGGCTCACAACTGTCTGTAACCGCAGGTCTGGGGTGGGGGGGAGGAATCTCAGAGCTCTAACCTCTATGGGCACTTGCAGTTATGTGCACAACCCTTCCCCCCCCAGCCCCACATACACATAATTAAAATAATGAAAATAAATTAAAAGAAAATTAGCACCTACAAATCAGGAATGAGAATACTATTAGGAGGTCTCTGTCTTTGCCATTGCTGGGTCTCTCAGAAAAGGGTGATGAGGATGCCCCATTGCCAAGAGCAACATCTGCTTACCAGGAGGTGCATGACAGTTCAGTATTTTAATAAAGCCTGAGTCCTCCTCGCTTCTTACAAGGTGAATAGAAACAAACTCAATCCCCGGATGCTACACTGTTTCGGGACCTTAGGTCCAGGGCATCTAATCTTGTCACCTTTAAGGTCACTCACCCCAGGGACACATAGGCCATACCACATACACTCCTACCAACGAGGAAGCATGAGCAGAAGAAGCATGCGAGGTCATGAACAGACTAAGGGTTCAAGGCGGCAGCAAGGGCTTGGGCACCCTTTTGATGAGTTGTATTGGGACTCCGAGCCCCAAGAGCTTTTCCGAGCATCACTTTTCCCCTGCCCTTTCCCCGGTAGGTACTGACCTCTTTCCCAGGGGCACGGGGCTAGGAATCCCAGCCGTGTTTGGCTGCCAGGCAAGTAGGGACATGTTGGGAGGGTACTCTTGATGTCAGATGTTGGGCCAACCTGCCTTTGCTCCCGCCTCCAGCATTCTCCCCTTGCCACCCCCACACCCCCCAAGGATTCCCTGGAAGCTGAAATGACTCAGGGATTCCAAAACTAGTCACCCCAGGAGGAAACCCTCTGGAAAATGTTTCTCATGGCAGGGAGTCACCCTAAAGAGTCCCACAAAGCTCCTACTGAGATAAGGAACAGAGGCTGAGCAAGCAGGGTGGGGTGGGGGCCTGTGGCTCGGAGACTTGGGTTCATGGGTCAACCTGGTCATTACGGTATGGTGAAAGCCAACCCTGGGGAAGACTGTGTAATCAGAGGGATATTCCATCTTCCTTCCAGAGGCTTCCTCTGGCCTGAGGTACAGAGGCAGAGAGAGACCCCCAAATGCCTCTCACGAGGAACAGTGTCCCAGTCTCCCAGGCCAGTCCCATTCTGCAGTGTCAGCATTTGAACAAAAGGCTGAGATCATTTTCTGAGCCTGAGAGCACCCCCTTCAGCCCTGGCCAAGGTCGGCTCCCTGGGGTTGTGAGTGGGGGAGACCTGTAGGAATCCTGCTCTTTGAAACAGCACTGCTAGCTAAAGGTCCCTGTTCTGGGGTTGCCAAGGAACACCACAAGCCACCTGAGGCCATGTGCCAGACAAAAGGCTGGGGAACAGGAAGCTGGAACAATGGATCCCAGCCAGCAGGGCAGAATGCCAAAGTGGGCAGAAATGCCCTGTGGTCTTGGGCAGGTGCAACTGAAGCAAGTCCAGGTGAACAGGAGCATAGTCACGGTGGGGGCTCCTCTCCCACCCACAGCCAGCTGAGGACTGGTTCACGCTAGGAGCTTAGGTTTGGAGTTATTGAGCGCTGGAATGGAAGACCAGCACAGACTCTAACTACGTAACCTTGAGTAGATTATTAAGTTTTGATGGGTCTCTTTTCCTCATCTGTAATATGAGGATGATAGTTTCCGTGTCATGGTTTTATTGTCAGGCTAGAATAAGATGGTGTGTCTAGGGTTCAGCACCGTGTCTGGGACACTCAAGTGTACACGGGAACAAGACCAGCAGTGCATAAAGGGGGATGCTATCTAGGAGCTCTGGGGCACGCGTGAGGCTCTGGGGCATGGCTTTATTATTCTTTCCAGGTGTCCTAACACTGGTCCCCAACGGTTTTTCCCCAAAGCCTCCCTGTTCCAAGCCCCTAAGATTCTCCAAAGCAGTTTCTCCCAACTTTTGAGAATGTCCTCTGTTGTCATGACACTTTTCCTTCGAGACTGCTTTATCCTACAGCATCTGAAAGAGTGGTCCTCCTGGTTCCCTTTGTTTACTTTCTGATCCCTTGGTTACTTCAGGAGTATTTTCTGAGGGAAAGCACATGCAAATCAGGACACATCATTGTAGAGACAGTGTGTATGAGTGTATTGAGGTGGGGCAGAAAGTTCCTGGGCAAACAGAGGAAGGCCTGGAGGAAGAGTGCTGGCCAGTCTCTGCACAGTCTTCCCCAGCAGGCTGGACCTTCACGGGCCTGCGTCTTTGAAATCTGTCTTTCTGGAGCATACACAGTCCCACCTGGCCAATAGGGCTCCATGAGAGTGCAGAGGCTGAGTGAAATCCCTGTAGCCGGAGATGGCAGCTACCCTTTGTTGTGTCCCTGGGGGCCTGTGACCAGGGGTGAGACCTGCTGCTGGGTCTTAGGTGACACAGTGTTCTTCTCTTGTCCATGTTCCACTTTCTCGTTTGTGCAACGCGGACAGTCACCCAAACTTCTTCCATCAGTCTTGCCCACCCAAGCAGAAAACCCCTGCAGTCATGTATCCTTCTAGTAGTGCTGTCCAGCGAGAGCTGCAGCCTTTCCCCAGGAAGACCCCAGGGATGTCTAGGGACAGGGATGGGAACAGGTTAGCAAAGAGAAAGCCAAGGAAAACTGGAGACAGTCATGGACAGTGAATGAGAAGTCATGCTCACCACATACCATGGTGGTCAAGAGTTGGGGCCTGAAAATAAGGAGGGGCCAGAGAACAAAGGGAATGGAAGCCAGAGGAGATGAAGAGGAGGGAACTGTTTATGAAGACAGGTGGTCGGAGACATCTAATAAGAAGAGACAGTTGGAGGTCAGGTCCTAGGCAGGAGTAGCAGAAGTCTTGAAAAGGATGTCTCTGGAAAGGAGACCACATGGCATTCTTTAATTTGAGGTAGCAAACACCAGGGAAATTCCCATCGTGCCAGTTCATGGAGACACAGGCAGGATTGCAGAATGCTATTACTACGACCCCCGCCCGGAAAATGCAAGTAGCTGCTGGGCTGATAATGATGGCCATTACACCTTCCATGAGGGTAGCGTTTAAGCAGCTTTGGGAACACTTCCAGGTTTGTTGTTGGGTTTTTTTCTTTTGGTTTTCTTTTCTTTTCTTTTTTTTTTTTAATCTCTGGTCACTCCCTCTAAAAGATAGTGGAAATAAATTTGAATAAGCAAAACAGGTTTGCTGAAAATAAAACCAGGACACCTCAGCTAGTCCAGTCAGCCTGCTTCCAGAAGGCCTGTCAGGCAGGGTAGTACCCGTGCTGAGAAAGCAGTGTCCAGCATGTATCAGGTGAGTGGCCCTGCTGTCTGGCAGAGGATTGGCTGAGAGAGAAAGGAACAGATATGGTACTGGGTACTGGGTATGTGGAGAGACTAAGGTTCCAGGCTTCCAGTCTTGGAGCGGCCAGGGGAGGCTCATACAGGATGTGGGCCTGGGAGCCTCCTCATTGGCCTTTGCTTATAGGTTGTTGCATTCTTGGCAATGATCGTGGGAGCCCACACCATCAGTTTGCGGATCCGGAAGGACTGCAGCCACTGGCCCAGCTGCTGCCTCAGCACAGAACAAGGACCCCCCGAAGAGTGGCTGAAGTGGGAAACTGCATCTGTGTCTCCCGCAGAACCTCTGAGCCGCACCCACCCCCCAGAATCCTGCAGGGCCAGCAAGGACGGTCCCATCAACAGCAGGGCCATCTCTCCCTGGAGCTACGAGTGAGTTTACTAGTCCACCCCACAAATGTATTCACAGGAGATGTTTGAGGGACTTAGGAAGTTCCACCCAATTTGACCTACCAGCCTCTCTTAATTACACAGACGAGGAAGGTTGGGGAGTTACACAGGCCTGAGTTTGAGTCTCAGATTTGTTTTCATTGGATTATGTTGGGTGATGTTTTCAAAGTTCAGACTGGCTGCCTTCCTTCCTTGTTTCCTTCCTTCTTCCTTCCTCCTTCCCTTCCATTCTTCCTCCTGTCCTTCCTTTCTCTAGATTATGTTCTAGGGGCTAACATATAGGTCAAATGAAACGATGTATGTAAAGCCTGTATTTGTATTGGTTCTCTTTCTTGCTTGGTCCCTACCATACTCATATTTTTCTAACTGAAGTGTAGTAATATGTGATGCAGACGCAAAGCACCACTCTGCCAAATGCTGTCACTCAACTCCTGTGGGGGCCAGTGGGTGGCTAGATGCCCAGGCGTGTTATCTCTAATCAAAACCATGGTTCTTTTAGTATTTTACAGTTTGCCACATAAATATTTTATTTTTTTTCTACTTATGTCTCGATATGCAATTGGGACGGAGAAACAAAGTATTACAAGTTAGGGCCTTAGGGATCCCCACAGGCCTGCAGTCCTGTGTCTTCACAGAGTTTTAGGCTCCCACTCTGCACGTGTCTCAGTTGCTTAGCCTTGCCTCTGAGGGGTTATGGAGATGTTCCTGGAATAGGGATCTGGTCAGCTTTAACCGATACTATGTCTAAGACACCAGTGCATAATACTTTGGAGTAATCTCAGAGGCTGTTGGAAAATCTGTTTGGGGTACAGGGGTGGTAAGGGGGGCTCAGCTACACTCATCCTTTTCTCTGAGAAGCAGTGAGAACCCTTGCTAACCATCAGGCAAAACTTCTCCAACATATGTTCTATACACTTGTCCCACAAGCTGTTTCTCAGAAAAAAAAAGTGATGGTGTCAGGTGAATTTGGGAAAGGCTACATAGCCCCATCCCTTGAAGAACCACAGTGCTCTCCACACATTATAGTTGGTAAGAAATCTACAAAAAAGGAAACATTAGTTTTTCCCAAACTCATTTGATCACAGAAACTTTTTTTCCAAACAAACAAACAAACAAACAACAACAAAAACCCCAGGGCATCTGTTCTGGAATCTACTTTGGGCAATGCTTGCAGTAGCTAGCTGGACCCTTATTTCCCAGGGCTTGTATGGGAAATGGCTCTACCACATTGGGGCTTCCTGTTAGGCTACAGGATGCATTTTTTTTTTTTAATCTTCTCTCTAGGAGTTGGGTTTTTTATTTTGTTTTTTGGGTTTTTGGTTTTTGTTGTTGCCACAAATCTTTTCTGATTTGCTGAAAAGTCTTTCCCAAGTTCAAAATGTGTTTGTAATACTTGCTTGGACAGGGAGGACAGAAAGCACCTCACCCCAGGGAGTAAGAGAAGCAAAAGGAGATACTTAGCATTCGTTGTATATTCTTTCCTGTGTGGCTGTCGGGCAGTTGGGTTTTCTTTGTTTGTTTTCTAACACAGGGGCTCATTCAGTAGCCCTGTTGGACTGGAAGTCACTATGTGGCACAGGCTAGCCTCAGACTCATGGCAAGCTTTGCTTCTGTCTCTCAGGTGCCAGGATTAAGAGGCGTGTACCTGTCTCACACCAGTTTTCAGTTTTGTAATAATTGCAATTAAAAAACAAAACTCTGCAAAATGTAATACCTTGCTAAAGGAGTCTTATGCATATCAGACAGAGGCAGAGCTGGTCTGGTGGAGGCCGGCAGGAGGTTCCTCACCTCCTTCTGCTCTGCAAGAAGCTGTCATGGGGCCACCAGGAAAGGCAGTCTTTTGTCCCCTACCTATACTTATAGCTGAAGAAAATACATTTCAGAGAGGGAGGGGCAAAGTCACACAGTATTGGGTACCAGAACAGATTTAAGAAGGCGAGTCCACGGCCACTCTGTCCCCTCCCTCCAGCTTCCGCACCCCACGTGCCCCTTGTTCCTCCAAGACTGATCAGCTTTCTTCCCCACAGGCTAGACAGGGACTTGAACCGGGTCCCCCAGGATCTGTACCATGCTCGATGCCTGTGCCCACACTGCGTCAGCCTACAGACAGGCTCCCACATGGACCCACTGGGCAACTCAGTACCACTGTACCACAACCAGACGGTCTTCTACCGGCGGCCATGCCATGACAGGCACGGTTCCCATCGTGGCTACTGCTTGGAGAGCAGGCTCTACCAAGTTTCCTTGGCTTGTGTGTGCGTTCGGCCCCGTGTCATGGCCTAGTCATGTTTGCCACCTGTCTGAGGCTGCTCCCTTGTTGGGAAAATGGGCCAGGAGTACAGTCACCTCGCAACAGTGGGTACCTAAATGCCCAAGCGCTCCAAAACCTTATGTGAAGCACCAGGATTGGGGACAAGATGGAGGACTTGGGGAGAAACTGTGACTTTTGCACTTTTTGAAAGCACTTTTGGGAGGGGGAAGTTTCAGCTTGTGCTGCTAGAAGATGCTGTCGTGGCATTTTCTCTCAGGAACTGTCTCCAAAGGCTTGCCAAGCCCTGGAAGCCATACTCCCGGCTCCTCCTTTCCTCTGGATCCCCCTGTTCAGCACAGGCACTTTCTCCATATTTCCCCATTTGCCCTTTTGTTTGTGAATACCAACTCTACATGCAGCAAGTGTGATTACGTTGACATGGATAATTCTGAGGAGAAAGCCGTTATTGAACGTGGAGAGATTTATCCAAATAAATACCTGTATTTTAAAATGGTCTCATTTGCCGTTGGCATCGTGGTATCTGAACATCCTGTGGTCCCCAACTGGATCCTTTCTCCTCTCTAGCACTTTCTCCACTCTGCAATTCTCCCTACTTTTCTGGGTGCCCATTGCACCCACCCATCCCCTGGTCCATCCCTGAACACAGTGTGTGTGTAGGGGGTGTCAGACAGCTCAACATGGGGAGAGACAGAAGCCCATTGAGGTACTGCAGTAGGCACACAGCGCCCCCTTGTCTCCCCAACAATCCTCCTTTGTCCACTGGTCCTGGCTGTTGCAGCTTGGTCCAGCAGGGCACTGCCTGGGCTGGGCTCCAGTTCCCACCTCCCTTAAAGGAAAAGAGAGAAAGGCCCAGCCAAAGAAGAGGGTTAAGGTTATGGGAGGGGCCATAAACATCTTCAGGCTTTGGTTGCTGGGGAACCCCTTGCTCTGCCTCTGTCTCTCTCCTACCCCCCAGCTCCTCTGGTTCCTTTCCCATCTCTTCTTTTCCCTGTTCCTTCCCTCCTTCTTCAAGTTGGGTTAGGCTGAAGGAAGAGGAGGGTTAACCTCTTCTCTCTCACCCCTCCCCATACCTCCTAGGGGCCCTTCGGGCAAGAACAGAGGCATTCTGGGCAGCTGGGTGAAGCCCATCTGGGCAAGCCTTCCCCGGGTATTGCCTCTTCCCAGAGTCCCACAGCAGGCCCCAGCTTCACTTCCAGGCTCTTCAAGTGCCTTCTTGCTCTTGTCTGCTTTCATAACCAGATTTCTGTTTCCCTTCCTGGGCTGCTGGGAGGCTGGTGAGGGTGAGTCTGTGTCCCTTGAGCCTCAGAGATGTTCAGTGCCTGGGATCGCCGGGAGCGGCCCCCAGAGGAAGGAGCAGCTGCAGGGTTCCAGGGCTTCGGAGTGGACAAGACCTTCCTGTCTTCCCTCAAAGGCATCCTGCTGGAAACTGAGCTGGTAACAGCTGCCTCCCCAACCTTGTGCCTCCCCCATCCCAGCTCCCAGGCACAGCCCTGTGCTGGCCTCCTAGGCTCACCATTTCACAGGCCCCCTCCCACGTTTTCTGTCTTTCCACTCCCAGACGTTGCTTCTGCAGCTCTTAGCTTTCTGGCTGCTTCTCCACTTGGAGATGGTCACAGCACCTATCATTTGCCGCAAGATCGAAGTTAGATGGGAAGATGGCTCTCTGAAGATACTGAGGGAGTGAGACGTGGGAGGGGGTGGGGAGGAGGCCTGCTGTCTTCCTCCAGCTTCTGGGAGGCTTACTTTTTGGCATGTCTAAGCTTAAGTACCCAAAAGGGTAGGTTTCCTGCGGCCATGCTGTAGCCATTAACATCTAGGCTCAGGTTTTCCGTATGGTTCCTGAGCAAGATCACAGGGCTGACACAGGACCTCTTTCTTATCTGCCACCCTATATGCAGCAGGCTACTGCCTCTCTCTGCATGGAATCTTGTCATCTGACTTTTAGCCATCTGGAGCAGGGAGAGCTTTGTGGGGCTGAGGTGCTGAGGTGCTGTGCGCTGGTGTGTCCCTTGTGTTCTGTGCTCCAGGGGATGGTCTCCTGGGGAATGTGCAGATTGGCTAAAGTGCTGAGGTTGTTGGGATTCCTGGGATAGCAGGAGTAGGAGGGTGGAGATGCCCTTGATGGTCCCTGACACCGGGGATGGGACTACGCTTCCCTTGTCTTCGTTGAGAACTCTTCCTTCTCAGTGAGGCTGGGTAACGGGTACCAGCTGAGGAGAAGAGACCCCCAACTGCTGCAGAGCCGTGGCCTGCCCTATGCATGTGTCTCCTCAGAAAGCCCGCAATCCTTGGTCCTGCAGGCCCTGACCTTCATCATCTTCATTTGCTTCACGGCCTCCATCTCCGCCTACATGGCTGCAGCGCTGCTAGAGTTCTTCATCACACTGGCCTTCCTCTTCCTCTATGCCACTCAATACTACCAGTGCTTCGATAGGCTTAACTGGCCTTGTCTGGTGAGGAACACTGCCTCTCCCACCCTGCCCTGGCCTCTTCCAACTCTGATTGCTCAACAGTCCTGCAGCCTCGTGCCGCCCTTCACTTCCACCACTGGGCCTTGACTCATGCTGTGTCCTGTGCT
Organism: Pachyuromys duprasi; assembly: GCA_028658305.1. NCBI lineage: Eukaryota > Metazoa > Chordata > Mammalia > Rodentia > Muridae > Pachyuromys > Pachyuromys duprasi. Next base: position 8,452,756 of record CM053745.1, on the reverse strand, counting down.
CAGAACTGAACTTTGGCCCATAAGAGCACCCCTGTCAAGGAGGACATACAGACCTTAGTGCTGCTCCCCCACACACCTTAGAGGCCTAGCTCAGTCCTGCTCCATTTGGCTGTGCTGACTACTGTCCCCTCCCATTCCTGGCTGATCTAGATTTATCTGCTTCCATCCTCTGGGAAGGGTTGTGAGCTCACTCCCTTGAAAGTACTTGACGTGTGTCTGAGGACACCCCTGGGCAGGGATTCAGTCTCTGAAGACCAGACAGGGAAAGCTGACTAGCTTTTCAGGTAGTGACACTCCCCAACTCCCCATTGCCTGTGGCTCCCCAGGACTTCCTCCGCTGCGTCAGCGCCATCGTCATCTTCCTGGTGGTGTCCTTTGCTGCTGTGACCTCAAGGGAGGGAGCTGCCATTGCTGCTTTTGTGAGTCCAACCCAATGGTGCCCTCCAACCCCCAGGACTCGTGGCTGGTATTGGCACACTTCCTGTATCCAAAGCAAAGCCTGTGCCTGCTCGCATATCATTCCCTCACTTCTTCCAGACCCACTCCCTACTCCCCTAGTCTGACAGCTTCTGCTATGCCACCTGCATTTCTTTCCCACAGGTATTTGGCATCATCCTGGTCTCTGTCTTTGCCTATGATGCATTCAAGATCTACCGAACTGAGTTGATGCCCAGGGCCACTGAAGGTGAGTGTCTGTGCCCTGACAGCAGATGCCCCCACCTCTGGCCCCAGATACTGCAGGCATACATGGTTTTCCTCCTGGCTACCTCTCCACAGGGGACCAGCAGTGATTCCAGGCTTACCCGTCTCCTGCGACCAGACACAGGACTCACGAAGCCACCAAACCTCCAAGTGTCCATCACCTACTCCCTGTCCTCAAAGATGTGTGCGTGAGAAGTTTTGGGGGTTGGGGTAGGTTTCTGTGCTTCCAAGTCATTCCCAAATTAAAAAACAATTTTTTTTAATCCTCCTGATGGGTCTTCTTCTTTGTTAGAACTTATACAGACCAGGAAGCCAAGCAGTTATTTGTGGAACCATAATCCAGAAAGCCAAGATCCCTCTGTGAGGTGAGGGAATGAGGGTTAGATCAAAGAAACTGGAGACATGCTTGAAAGGGAAAACTTTACGTATGCCTGAGCTTGACACATCAGAGGAATGTGAGACTGCCAAAATGCTATGTGCCAGGCTGCTTGGGAGTGAGATGTCTAGGCTTTCCTGACCCCACCAACAGCCCGCACACCTGCTCCTTAGGCACAGGCTAAGATCCAGGCTACGGTCCTTTCTCTGGGCTTTGTGTAGGGTTCCCCCTTGTGGTGTGGGGACAGCTGGGTGGCAGACCTTAGGGGAACCATCTTAGGAGAATTCCTAAAATACCATCACCTGAAACAAAAGCCATTAGCTATGAGCTGGTCAAGTGCCCTCATTCTGTGTAAAAAAAAAAAAGCTGAGGCTTAGCTAGGGGGAATGTGACCTCCTTACTTGTGGCAAAGCTGAGTCTAGAACACCTTGACCTCAAAACAGAGCTGTCTTGATCTACATACTGTTTTGAGTCCTTTTGAAGCTCTGAAAACAGGGTCCCATCCCTTGGCCAGTGGACCCACCTTCCCAGCTTTCTACTTCCTTGGAACACAGTTCCCGAGTGTTTCCTATCTGCAGAGCCTATGCTTGGCACCAGAGATTTAGAGGTAAGAGTTGTGCAGATCGGCTTGGAAAGGTGTTTGAAACGGAGCTGCCTGCTCGGTGATAGTCCAGTGCAGACAATACTTCCCTGACTAGCTGGAGGAACCCGTCATGGTTGATAGACGCTTCCGTTCCAGCTGATTTCTTGGCCGCTCTCTTCAGTGCTTTGCTCTTCTCCTTCCGGGAAAAGCCTTTCAGCCAAGGGTTCTGCCCTCAAGCCCTGCCTGTGCCCTGGATCTTGAACCTGGGTGGTGCCAGCCTTCCCTGTGAGGACTACTGTTCTCTTGAGTAGATTTTTCCTGCCTCCTGTTTCCTGCCTTCCTAACTCTGTGTTCTGGTATTTCATCACGCCTGGCAGCTGCCCCAGGGAAGGGGCCCCCTGGGCTTTGGGTTTCCCTGGACTCTGTTGATGGTTCGCAGGCTTTCTGTACAGTCTGCCCTAAGCTGACTGCCCTTGAGCAGGAGGATGGAGGTAAGATGGGCACAGTCTCGGAGGAGAGATGGAAAAGGCTGGGCTAGGAAGCAGGGAGGAGAACATTGTCCAAATGCCCAGAGCCTCCTCTGGGGTCTGCTTTCCAGCAGACCTCAGCTCTGTCCCCCCAAGCAGCTGCGTGTACAGGTCTACAAGGAGGAGAGAGAAAAAGAGACAGAGAGAGAAAGAGAGGGAAGGAAGGAGACAGGGAGGGAGAAAGGGAAGGAGAGAAAGAGGGAGGGAGATAGGGAAGGAGGGAGGAAGATAGGGAGGGAGGGAGGGAGAGCCTTGTGCCCAGCTGTGGATCTGTACATGCACCTATGCATTATGTCTGCGTGAAGGACTGTTCCTATTTGGACTATATCCCATACTGATTTGGGCTCAGCATCACCTGGTCTCTGAGTCCTGGCATGTCCTCATGGTGAGGCCTGATTCACAGAGACTAGGACAGATGTTGGGGTAGGAAGATTTGGGTTCCGCCTAAGGAGCTAGTAGAGTGGGGTCTCAGCTATTTCCTGTGCTTCTATCCCCAGCAGGGCAGAGGCTCTTTTGGCATCAGTGGGAAGTTCATTTGGGAAAGAACCCATGGCCTCAGGGCAGCTATAATTTCTGCCAGCTCAGAGTAGGAGCGGTGGAGGGCGGCTTCCACATCAGCACCAAACTTCCGTCCCCCTGTGTTTGAACTGGCTTGCCCTTTCAGTGCCTTTGTTCTTTCTACTCTTTGAGGATTTGTTGTCTTCTTGTTTTCGCCCAGGCTGGTTTTGAACTTGCTTTCTAGCTGAGGCTGCCTCACTTCTCTCTTGGTCTCTTCCCTCATATATATGGGCAGCTTTGGTACCCACAGCTCTGATACAGAGGCTGTGGCCCCCTCTTCTTGGGCCACTGAAAATTCCCACCTCAGATGGACAGTAGGTAGCAAGGACAGAGGGCACAGGTAGAGTCAAGCATTTCTGTTTATTGTGGGTTAACAACAGCGAGGTTCTGCAGGCACCATCATTCCTCATCGTGGATTTTCTGCTGAGAAAGGAATAAAGGCATGAGGGCAATGGGCCAGATGGTCTGGGGAGGAATTCCTAGAGATTTCAGTGGCTTTAGGAAGATACCCATGGAAAGGGAAGAGTTAAAACTCAGGGGTCCTGAAGTCTCATGATGGGAGATGCTTATAGTATAGAATGCAGATCTGGGGATGCTATGAGTGGGGGAGTGGCTTCCGGGGCCCTCAGGTGATCCCCATTGCTCATTCTACGCATTTCTAAATGCACATGGGATGCACACGTAGCCGTTCAGAGCATCATGCATGCAGGGGCATCCTGGAGAGGGCACGGCTAGCAGTTCCAGGGGAGGAACCCACCTTGGCACCAATGTCCCGACTCTTGGCCCGCAGCTTGTTGACCTGGGACTCGGCGATGTCCGCCCTCTCCTCTGCCTCATCCAGCTCGTGCTGCACCTTGCGGAACTTGGACAGGTTGGTGTTGGCCTGCTCCTCCTGTGAGCAGATAGAACAGGTAGAAAGCTGGGTGAGAAGAGCCCTGGGCAGGGCTCCCAGATTCTCATGTCCCTGTCCCTGAGCCACTGTTCACCCCGTTCCCGCAACAGCCCTGCTAGAGTTGTCCTGCTTGGCACCCTCCTCAAACTTATTCAGGATCTTTCGTGGCCACCCTCTGCCTGGAATGACCCCGCGCTGCCTGGCATGCTCCCTCAGAGTCCAGACTTGCTGCCTCTATTCCAGTTGGGCCTCAGACAGGTGCCTGCAGACTTGGGGTTTTATCTGTCTACCCAGCTGTCTTCTCTTTTGCCCTGTGTCTAGTCAGGTTCCTTTCCAGGCCCAGTTCCCTCTCCTGGCCCTTTGCATCTCTCCTCCCTCCCTAGATCTTATGGTTCATGGACCATAAGCAACCTGTGGGCAGGCGCAGCACTGTGTTCTAGAACTCAGGGTGCCAGAGGCGCCTCCGATCACACTACACATGCAGCATGTCTGATCTGACCCTTGCCTCGGCCCCGCTGTGGTGGATACTCACTGGCTCTCACTAGTAGCTGTCTTGATAAAAGAGGGAGAGAAAACTCAGCTCACCGCCTCCTCGGCCTGGCGCTTGTAGGCCTTCACCTTCAGCTGCAGCTTGTCCACCAGGTCCTGCAGCCGCATCAGGTTCTTCTTGTCTTCCTCTGTCTGGAGGTGGGGAGTAAGGAGAGAAAGCCAGTGCTGGGGAGAGGAGCGATTGTGATCATCCTCTCCTCCTCCCTCATTCTATTATTCTCCCCAGGCCCTGGCTGCCTCTTCCTCCGGTTGCTCAGGTCAATGGGGCGCTGCCTTTCTTTGTAGGCCAAAGGCATTTCAGTCAAAGGGCCCTACAAATTGGTGAGTGTTGGGGTTCTGGAAGTGAGGGGAGTTTCTCAGAGTCGTGGGGAGCTTCTTAATGTGATCATGCGGAGACACAGGGTCTGCCTGGCCTCTATCTGGTGAGTAGAGTTCCCCTTGCAGACACATGGGTACTTTTGAACAGTGGTTTAAGGTGGGCAAAAGAGGAAGAGAGACAGAGAGAAAGAGAGAGGGGGAGAGAGAGAAGGGGCTGGAGAGATGGCCCAGCTGTTAGGAGCACTGTCTGCTCTTCCAGAGGTCGTGAGTTCAATTCCCAGCTCATAGCTATCTGTAACTCCAGTTGAATGAATCTGACACCGTCACGCCAACACACTCAAAGTAAAATCAAATAAATTTAACAGAAAGAAAGCAAGCTGGCGCTGTCACCAGATGTCTAGATTATTCTAACATAGTCCAGTATTCTGGCACACTCTCCTGCGCCGGAATCTGGGCAGCACGGTCATTGACTCCAGTGTTCCTTGGACATTCCTGTCTCCATGGCGTCTGATGTTCTAGGATGCCATTGTACTTTTGCCCACAGTAGGTCTGCAATCTCTACCCAATGCCTCCTGTATCCCCCTCTTAACTGGCCCAATTGGCCTATCTCCTTAGTCATCTCTTCCCAGACACTGACAACAGCAGGTCAATGGCTAATCTCAGCGATTCAGAGACATTCTGAGATGGTGGCCTAAGGCCTTGGCTTCCTTTAGTCGTCCTGGAAGTTGCACAAATCTCCATTTTCTCCTATGAACTAACTCTTGTTCCTAAAGTGTCACATGGCATTTCTTCGTGTCTGACTGGCAGAGGGTAGAACGATTCTTTAGACTATTCTGAAGCTTTCGTTATAACGCTTTGAAATACTGAATGAAATAGCTTTGGGGAAGTAGAACTGTCCATTTACTGCAAAAATTCATGAGCTCAAGCTGAACAGCCTACAGAACCTCTCAGAGAAGCTTCAGCTAGCACCTAAAGGTGCAGGAAAGAAGTGGTGTGTGGCATTAGTGAGGGATGGCACAGTCCAGCAGTGCTCTGTTGGAGGTGAGCTCGTAAAGCCATTACTCTGTCCTGATATGCCCCGACCTGGTAGGTGAGCTCCTTGATGCGCCTCTCGCTCTTCCTCATGCCCTTCACCGACTCGGCATTGCGCTTCTGCTCGGCCTCCAGCTCATTCTCCAGCTCCCGCACCCGGGCCTCCAGCTTCTGCAGCTGCTTCTTGCCGCCCTTGAGGGCGATCTGCTCCGCCTCGTCCAGCCGGTGCTGCAAGTCCTTGATGGTCTGCTCCATGTTCTTCTTCATGCGCTCCAGGTGGGCGCTGGTGTCCTGCTCCTTCTTCAGCTCCTCGGCCATCATGGCGGCCTGTGCAGGGCAGAGGAGGGCACGGGGTCTGCTCAGGTCCTCGTGGGCTCACTGGCCAGGCTGGGGAGACGCTGGTCTGGGGTGGGTAGGCAGGGTAGGGGGCTCACATCCGTGATGGCCTTCTTGGCCTTCTCCTCTGCGTTCCTGCACTCCTGCACCGCCTCCTCCACCTCAGTCTGGAGCTGGGACAGGTCTGCGTCCATCTTCTTCTTCTGGTTGATGAGGCTGGTGTTCT
>CM053745.1:8359787-8439586 GCA_028658305.1 Pachyuromys duprasi | reverse complement strand
TAGAGAGTAAGCTGACCACGACCACCGTGACCTCGGGCAGAGAGGGCCCTGGCAGGCTTGCACGAGGGCCCTCCTGACCCCTGGCACTGTTGCCCCTTAGAGCCTTTGCCCCCAGCACTAGCCTGGTCCTATTTCCAGCATCCTCCCCACTCTCCTGGCCTGAGTCCTATGCCTGAGGGAGATGGGAAGAGGCTAACACAGCAGCAGAGAGGGGCAGGGCAGAATTGGGGGCATGGCCCTGGTAGGTGGTTGGATTGGAGCAGCTAGAAGGCAGCTTCCTAGTGCGGTGGTAAGAACAAGGACTAGAGAGTTTAGACACAGGAACTCTGGCTCAGGCAGTGATCCTTGGGCCAGCAGGCAGTGTGTCTGAGATTCCCTGGGCCTCAGGGCCCCGACAGCTCTTTAGCGATCCACCTAAGTGCTTCATGGAGAAGGGAGAACCTCCTCTAAGACTGCACAGCTTCAGAGGAGCAAGAGTCAAGGTGGGGAACCCGAGCAGATAGGAAGTTGGTCCCAGCCAGGGGAGGAGGGCTAGGGATTCCCAGGAAGTAATGGCTCGCCTGTTTGTGGAGGAGGACCAGTTGCCTGCTGGTCCTACTTTAGAGCCTTTCCTCTGCCCTGCAGATTTGAGAGGCAGCAGCCTGAGCCTCCCAGAGCTGTAGATAATACAGCTACTGTTGCCTGGCCCACCTGGCCTCTGTCTAGACATGGATGCGATCTTTGTTCTTGCAAGGGGAGAGAGGAACAGGAAAAGAACAGGACAGAGAAAAAAAATCTTCCCTTTTCCTGCAGGCCCCGCGAGCAGCGCTGGCACCCAGCCTCTGGACAGAGAGCACATCCGGGGCTTGTTCTTCCAGCATGGGCTATGCAAGTTTCGCTGCTTGGTGTCTAGGCAACCAGTTCATGGTTTGGTTTGAAGTCCCCTTTCTTCCCAAGCACAGCTCTGAGCGCATGCGGATGAATCCAGCTGATTAGATGTCAGTTTGGAGGAGAGAGGCGGGCCTGGGGGATGGGGTGCAAGGCAGGGACATTTTGAAGGCGGCATGGGCACAGCAGGGAAGGGAGGTTCTAGGAAGAGCTTCCCTGGGGTTTCTTGGTAACCAAAGCAGACTCTGAGGGTGCTGAGCAGTGCAGAGTTGGTGAGGAGGTAGATCGCAGACTCTGGGGGCTGCATCCCACTGCGGCTGCAGCTCTGCAGACCTCAGGCATGCACTTGCAGCTGCTGAGGAGCATGTCTTGCTGCTCACATGCCCTGCAGAAAGAATCCTGGGGGTCCCTTCCAGACCCTGCCAGGCATAGCAGGTCAGCCTCACTAGGAGGGACCTCCAGGACTGGAGGAGGGCAAAAGCTCCCTCATTCTCTTCTAGCTCTCTCTCTGCATGAAAGCAGCCTTCCTGCCCTGCTCAGGGATGGGGTTCAGGCCCGGGTGCGTGCAACTGACATGCACAAAGAATGCATGGAACACAGGTGAGACTGTTTAAGGCCAGCATCCCTGCCCTGAGCCTGCCTGCATGGCTGTGTGATGGGGAAGCTGCCTCTGTGACTATAACTCAGCCAGCCTCCATTACCCCCTCCTTTCAGGTTTGGAGAGCTTTGGTCTGTTTAGGCCTATAGGTGTTTGGTGTATTGTTCTCAGTACCCCGAAAAATATATCTATCTCTGCCTCTCTATATATTGGGAATATAAAACTCTTTCCTAACTTTAAGTCCTCTGTCTCACATCCCAGATTGGGGGTCTGGTGTCCTTAAAAATGCCCACTCAGTCCCCAGCTCCTTCAGCACCTGCTTTTGGGTCTTCCTTCTGCCCACTGCTGTTGGGAGGCTAGGTGAGTGGATCTTCCCACCCTTTCCTAAGCTTTTATTGAGTGCCCACTATGAGGCAGGCACTGTATTAGTCAATCGGAATATGTAACAGTGAACCAGAGCTAAGGTCCCTGCTCCGGGCGGTTTTGACCAACTGTTTGTGCAATGGACCCAGGCTTTGGTGCACAGTCCCATGCTTTGCACACATGCACGTTCCTGGTGGGGAAAGTGGGGGCTGTACCCATGTGAGGAGTTTGAGGAGTGGGTGGCGATGGTGGAGCACTACCGAGTGACAGAAGACAAGACAAAGGAGACAGCAGATGCTATAAATAAAGAGGGGCGGGAGTGAAGGCTGCTCCACTGAGGTAGACCAAATAAGGCCTGGGTGGAGGAAAGGTGGCCCACCTCCCCAGCCTCCCCTCCCCAGGCGTTGGGCCTGCCCTGTCTGGGCTCTGTCACCACACCGATCAGATGTCAGGCCAAACAGGAGCCATGTGCTGTGAACAAGCCCGTGGAGGCCGGCGGAAAGATTGCTAAAATTCCTGCCAGGAAGGAGGGTGAGATGGGAGTACACAAACTAAAGTAGGAGAGACCTGAACATGAAAAGAGAGAAATCTGAAAGGAATCCCAAAGCCGAGGGGGAGAGGGTCAGAAGGAGACAAAAGAGGTAGGGGCTTCTGGCCCAAGAGGAGGAAGGAGGCATCCGTGGTTTGAAAACAGGAGAAAGAACCCAGGAGTGGAAGCCAGCTCTCCTAGTTGTCTGGCCCTAGAATCCCTGACCTTGGGGGAACCTGTCCCTGGCTCCCCGTGGGCCAGGATTAAGGAGCTGAGCTAGTGCTGTCTCCGGTTTCTCTTTACAAACAGCTGCTCCTTCTTGTCATTCTTTTGTATTCCGGCTGGCTCCCAAATCTTTTGTACTCTGCATGCCTGCCCAAACAATACACTGGACTCCCTGGTCCTGGCCTCTGCTTTCTGACAGGGCCAGCTGGAGAGTCTCCCCCCCCCCCCCCCGCCCACCCCCAGTTTCAACTGGAGTGCTTCAGGCAGGTAGGTCTCTCCTTCTAGAGTGTTTGCAGAGGTCACCCTGTGACATGGCCAGTCAAGAAGCTTGAAGGAGCTTAGGAGAGGGCTTTCTGGGGTCATAGGGACCCACTTTGAGACCCAGCTCCACATTTTCTAGCTGTGTGGTCTAGCCCTCCTCGCTGTATGGTCTAGCTCAGTCACATAACTCCCTGAGACAGTTTTGTTATCAGCGTGTTCATTTGCAAAGCTTGTGGAGACTAGTCACAAGCGAAGGGCCTAGCACACACAGGCACATAAGAGACTTCACTGTGGGAAGTTTTTATCCCGGGAAACACAGACATCAGGAATCCAGAGTGCAGACATCAGTGCCAGCCATCTGCTATGAGGTCTTGGGCCATACATTTCCTTCAGCCTCACCGCATCTCATTCATTAAAGGCTTTAAGACCTTCAGGTAGTTCTAGACCCAACCCTTCTCTTCAGGCAAGCCTCCATCCAGGAGAGCTACCACTACCCTGCTGCTGTGTGTGAAACTCTCACGACCAATGTGTGCCCCAAGCCCGCCAGAAGTTGGCTCAGCAAAATGGCAATACTGTCAGGAAAACGAATGGGATCTGAAATGAGGCACTAGCTTAATGCTTTATGTGTCCCGGCCTGAAAATCTCAGGGGCCCTGCACAAAGCTCCTGGTGGAGATGGGCAGCCAGGCTGTGGGAAGAGACAGGTTAAACTGTGGCCCTCCAGGGGTGGTGCAGGCAGGGGTCCTTCAGATATCCCTGATCGTGGGGTCAGCCTAGGATGTAGAGGGTCCAGGAACCTCTGAAGGAGAATGCCGGAGTATTGTGATATGAAAAAAAAGAATTGGTCAAACTTAGCTTGGTGATGTGCTGTAGATCTTTAATGCCAGCATTCAAGAGACAGAGGCAAGCAGATCTCTGTGAGTTTGAGGCCAGCTTTGTCTACACAGAGAATCCCAGGCTAGCCAGGGAGACATAGCGAGACCCTGCCAGTGAGAGAGAGCCATGTGGGATTGTTAAGGCACCGAGCTTCAAGGACCGAGTAACTGCCATGGTCTCAGCTCTCAGGTGTGAGTCTACTGGTGCTGCTATCCTCAGGCTGACGTAGGAAATTCTTACTACATATCTTAGTTAGGGTTTCTACTGCTGAAGCAGAACATAATGGCCGAAAGCGACTTGGGAGGGACAGGTCTACTTCAGGTCATACTCCATCACTGAGGGAAGTCAGGGCAGGGACACAGGCACAAACTAAAACTGCTTACAAGCTTGCTTCCCCATGGCTTACTCAGTCTGATGTCTTGTCTTTTCTTTCCTTCCTTCCTTTCTTTCTTTCTTTTTGGTTTTATTTTTTTGTTTTTTTTTTTAAAGACAGGGTTTTTCTGTGTAACCTTAGCTGTCCTAGACTTGCTTTGTAGACCAGGCTGGCCTCAAACTCACAGAGATCTGCCTGCCTCTGCCTCCCAGAGTGCTCTGGTTTCTTATAGCACCCAAGAGCTTCTGCTTAGGGGCAGTACCACCCACAATGGGCTGTGCCCTCCCATACCAATCTGATGGGGATATTTTTTTCAAGTCTCATTCCTTCTCAGGTGATTCTGGCTGTGTCGAGAGGACAACAACAAAGCTGACCAGGACAGTATGCATGTTTTTAAAATGGACAAAGCTTAAAAAGAGCAGAAGGTGGGCCGGAGAGATGGCTCACTAGTTAAGAGCACTTGCTGCTCTTGCAGAAAACCCAGGTTAGGTTCCTAGAACCTTCTGTAACTCTAATTCCAAGGGACCTAATGCCCTCTCCTGGCCTCCATGGGATCCAGGAACACATGTAATATACATACATGTATGTAGGCAAAAACTCCTACACAAAAACAAAACAAAATAAATCTTTCTTTATTTTTTATTTTTTTTAAAAGATGTATTCATGTATTATGTATACAGTGTTCTGCCTGCATGTACACCTGCAAGTCAGAAGAGGGCACCAGATCTCATTATAGGTGGTTGTGAGCCTATGTGGTTGCTGGGAATTGAACTTAGGACCTTTGGAAGAGCAGCCAGTGCTCTTGACCACTGAGCCAGCTCTCCAGCCCCAAATCTTTCTTTAAAACAAGGAAAAGTGCTGGACATGGTGGCCCATGTCAATTCCAGCACTCAGGAGGCAGAGCCAGGCAGATTTCTGTGAGTTCAAGGCCAGCCTTGTCTACAGAGCAAGTTCTAAGACAGCCTGAGTTACATAGAGAGATCCCATCCCCACACAGCGGCTCACAACCACCCATAATGCAACAGGGCCTGGATCTGGAAAGAGCCAAGGGCTGAGAGAGTTTTAAGGTGGGAACACAGATCTGGAGTTTGAAGGGGGTGGGAGAGGCTTTGAGAAGCCTAAGAAATCAGTATGACCCAAAGTATGGACAGTGAACGGTGTGGTGAGCTAGAAGGGACATGAGAGGAACCTCTCTCTTGGACTATGCTATGTGGGTTTGGAGGTTTCCAGCAGGAAGAAAAGAGACATGAGGGTCCCTCTGTCTTTATGTGAGTGTCTCTCTGCACCAGGTACTCTACACAGAGTTGGACACATCTTAGTCAGTACAACTGACTATCACTCAAATTATATTCCATGCACAAGTAGTGAGCCTCACGGGGAATAACATGTTTGCTCAAAGTCTAGCAGCCAAATGTGGCATTAGGATCCAAGCTCGGGTCTGCTTTGTTCCAACGTGATTTCTACTCATCTGCCATATTTCTCAGAGCAGCAAAATGGACAACCTCCTGAGAGCGATGAAGAGTGACTGCGGCTCTAGACTATGCAGACAGCGCGCTATCTTGAAAGCACAGTCTGAGTGGCCAGCTGGGTGCTGAGAAGAGATCAGAGTCAATGAGACTGGAGCTAAGTAGCAATGGAGGGTTGAGAGGCATGAAAAGGAAAGGACCGGAACGTGGGGAGCATTCCTAAAGAGGCGATAAAAGTCGATTCAGCAGACTGGCTCCCGGAAAGTGGGGAGTGATAGTCATGACTGCAGGATGTCAGCGAGGATGGGGAGGGCACAATTGGGGTAGGTCCCTGGACAAGCAGGACAGACTTGGCATGAACGAGTTGGATGGAACAACGGACAAATACTGGAAGATGTTTTGGTGTCCCAGTGGGAGGTAAGAGTTATGGGCTAGTGGGTGAGAGCTGGCTGCCTTATGGTGGTGTGGGGCACCATGAGCTTGGAGGGAAGAGGAAGGGCTTGAGAGAGACCACAGCCCAAGGAAGGAAGGAAGGAAGGAAGGAAGCCACAGAGAATAGAAGTTGGGGCGGTGCAATGAGCCATGCGGGCCTCACCTGTGCTCCATCCCAGAACCCACTTTAAAAAGCTGGGTGTGGGCTAGAGAGATGGCTCAGCTGTTAAAAGCATCGCTGCTCTTGCAGAGGACTCAGGTTCAGTTCGCAGCGCCCACATGGCAGCTAAACCATTGGTAACTCTATGTCCTGGGGCCAGCACCCTCTTCTGGCCTCCACGGGCATTGCATGGCTTTAGAGCACAGACGCTCATGCAGGCCTCTGCGCGCACACACACACATGCACTTAGCATAAAAATAAATATATGCTTTAAATAATGAAATGCAGGATGTGGTAGCAAACATCTAAAATCCCAGTACTCTTATGGCAAAATGAGAGGCAAAGAGAGGAGGCTATTTGGGAAGCGAGAAAGTTCATGGAGCAGCCACTCTGAAATGCAACAGAGCAGAAGAGAAACCTTGCCTTAAAATTGTGTGGAAGGAGGCAGCTAATTCTGACAAGCTGTGCTCTGATCTCCACGCACGTACTGTGATATGAATGTCTACACGCATCAGACATGTACATACACTCATACACCACACACACTAAAAATCAGGAAGAGAGGAGGAAAAAAAAAGAGGCAAAGAGAATAAGAAGAGAGAAGTTTCCTAGAAATCACAGAAGTATTTCAAGAGGAGCAGGTGGCCAGTAGTGTCAGATTCCAAAGAAAGGCCAAGCAACAGGAGGGCAGCAAAGAGAACTTGGGTCGTCTTGCAGGAAGCAGCCTCCGGGAGAGTCACAGGGCAGAACCAGGCTGCTGCGGCTTAATTAAAAATAAGGATGAAGCTTTGCACAGTGGCAGTATCGTAGCCAATGAGGTTTATCCGAGGCGCGATTATTGCTAATTGAAAAATAAGGATGAGTAGAATTAAGTGGAGTGGATGAGAGTTAATAAAGAAACGGATAAGAAGTGCAAACAGTTGGGGTTAGGCCTCTTCAATTGAGCAATTTGGCAATGGAATGAATGAGACTAAACGGCGACCAAAGGGAAGCAGGCCAGATAGCGTGGTTTATTTTGTTTTTAAGATAAGGCAGCCCTGAGCATGTGGGATAGGGGTGATAAAAGAGGTCCTTGGTTTGTCCACTGTTCCCTTTCGACTTCTCTGGTTCTTTCTTATTTCTAGGTCTCTTTCTGGAACTTAGGAGGGTGTTGGACTGGAAGACACAGGGCTCAGCGGGCTCCTTCCATGTCTTCACAGGCAGCTTGGGGCAGAGCTTGCTGCAGCCCTCGCTTTCCATCTTGGGCTCTCTCCCTACTTGGCCTGAGTTTCTCAGCCTCCAGAGGTCTCTGCTCTCAAGGTAAAGTGGGAGGTACGTAGAGGTCAGAAAAATAAGCCATGCCTAGAGACTCAGGGTTAGCCTTTGCTCATGCTTCAGGGTCTGAGATTTTTTTTTTTTTTTTAGGGTCTGAGATTTATCCTAGAAAGACAATATTTGAAGATAGAAGTTCCTCTAGAGCTGTGGTTCTCAACCTTCCTAATGCTGCGACCCTTTAATGCAGCTAATCATGTTGAGGTGACCCCATAAAATTATGTTCTTTGCTACTTCACAACAGTAATTTTGCCACTATTATGAATTATAATGTTAATATTTTGGGAGATAAAGGTTTCCCAGAAGAGTCATGACCCACAGGTTGAGAACCGCTTATCTAGAAGCTCACCCTATAACTCAGGCCTGGGATGGCTTTCTGACCTCTGGGCTGGGCTCTTGTTGTTGTTGAAGAACTTGGTAGAATGTTCTCTGATGTGCTGCTGCACAGACACGTAGCCCCTTACTGAGTGTCCAAACTTCTGAACAAGAAATAGAAATGATAAACAGATACACACATGCTGCCTTCTCTGGGCACAGGAGAAGGTAGCCCCTGATCTCAGGCTCCCAAGTCACATTTGGAAGAAGGTAGCTTAGGGGCTCTCTGCTACCTTCCTCATGGGGGACCTTCCTCCCCCGTGAGCAGCAGGCAGCCTGAGGGAGAGAGTACTTCTTGGGCCTGTAGACAAGAAACTGAGAGCTAGGCAGACTCCCTGAAGTCTGAAGAGGGAAACCTTTATAAAAGGGCTCAGAATTTACTAGGCTGGAAGAGCTGACCCTTTCTGAGCAAGAAGAGGGAAAGGGGGGCAGAAGAGTGTGGTGGTTGGTTTTTTGGAGAGTGGGAGGGAGGAGCAGAAAGGCAAAGTTGCAAGGGTGTCGCTGCCAGAGGTAGGCCCAACCGGGATCGAAGGGATCAATATCTGAACAGATACTGTCAGAGCTTTGCCACTGTGTGTCAAGGGAGGTGACTTTGCCCAAGGGCGGTGCCTCATGGTAGAGAGAAACCAGGGTAGATGGTTGGGCTTTGTGCAAGGGGCCCATGCTGAGATTACAGTCTTAGCTGCCAAGAGCAACTCCGCAGGGGTGGAGTGAAACAAAGCAGAGGCCCTTTTGTGGTGCTGGGTTCCTAAGAATAGCCGGCTGGGCTCCAGGAGGTGCCTCCATAGCCTGCCACGTGCTGAGTCTGGTTCTCAGAGGGCTTCCTGTGCTTACTGCCCCAGCACTGATTGCTAGTTGTTGGGGAACTGGAGCTCATCAGCCCCGCCTCAGCCTCTGTTACCTGTGTTTGTCCGGCTCTGCTGTAAGAGAAGGCGGAGGGCAGAGGAAGAGTGGGCGCAGAGTTGGCAAAGGAGGGAGGCAAAGGCCACAAGCCTGGAAACCAACCTGGAGCCACCGCTGGAAACAGTGACGCTCCTGGGAGGGGCGCAGGTGGAACGGAGGAGCCAGGATTGTCCAGACATGGAAACAGAGGACGCCGGGAGCGGAAAGACCTGTGGGAAGGAGTGGAAGGAAGTGCATGGAGGAAGAGAAGCAGAGGAGTGGGTTCAGGAAACCAGACACGGAAAGAAAGCTTGGGGCAGGGGTGAGGAGCCCATGGGGGTTGAGCAGATAAGGGTAAGATGACACTCCCCAGCCACAGAGCACAGAGGGGGTGACACAGCGCTTGGGAAAGTTTGAGAAAGGCTCTTGAAGGCCATTCCTGTGAGATAACAATGCTCTTCAAATCCTTTCCTAATCTCCCCTCCTATTATTAGCCCTGGGGCCTCTCAACAGAGAAGCCACAGGCCCCTGGGCTCTGTCCTTCCCCCCCCCCCCATGCCCTTGGCTAGAATTAGACAGTTGTGCCTGCATGATCATCTGCTAAGCAAGGTCATTCTGGCTCCTGGGCAGTGTCATTAGAGAAGAGTGTGGAATGATGGTGGGAAGGGGTTGGAAGGTCACTGGACACCCCCGGAGGACATGGCAATACCCCTGCCCCAACACACACATGAAGAGGGGTAGAGAAAGGGGTAGAGGCCAAGGCCTATACTGAGTTCTCATATCAATAGACATCTCTTCAGTGTGGGAACAGCGTTGGGTGACAATGGTTAACCTGTGCAACATGCCTGGGAGCCTAAGTGTGGCGACAGAAAAGCAGGAGCAGCGTGGCTGGAGGGGAGGCCAGAGGGGGAAGGCTCCTGGCGGGTGAGCTTGGGCAGGGGTCTTCAAAGGACCGGACTTCCAGGTTACACATCCCCAGCTGCTGGCCAGCTCTGTGAGCAGAGAGCCGAGACAGTGGCTTCTGCGTCAAGTCTTGTGGTCTAAACTCTAGAGGATTAGATCCTCTGAGATTAGACAAGGAGCAGTAGACTCTACGTCTCCGGGTAGGCCAGGGACTGGTCGTTTTGTCTGGTTTGTTCCTTTTGTGTATCCCCTTTGGCCTCCCTCTTTCCTTCAGTCTCCTTCAGTGTTGCTCGTTGTTTTCGGGACTTTTTTTTTTCGGACAAAAGCTCTTGCATGTATTTTCTCTGGAGCTCTTTCGGCCTCTGGCAACCCTCAGTAAAATAAGTGCATGATGAATAAGGGAGCAGAGAAGGCGAGCAGCTGCTGTTCCCGGGACGCTGCGCTGCGGCGTGAGAGGGCGTAGATGGCATTCCTCGGGTCTCAGGGGGGCATGGAGCCTGCAGCTCGTGCCTCCTCTGTGCCTTTCCCTCGAATCTCTTCCTTTCTCCTCTGTCTCTTCCTCCCTCCTTCCTTTACTCCTTTGTTTCTTTTTCTCAAATCACAAAAGCAATACTCATGTTTAAAATGAATGGATTTCTGTAATTCGAGACAAGGTAAAGTCTTTCCACTGTGCCACAATCATCCCACATCTGAACCTGATTTGTTTTCATTTGGGGTCTCATCATGTTTCCCAGGCTGGTCTTGAACTCCTGGTTCAAGAGAGCTTCTTGAATCAGCCTCCAAAGTAGCTGGAACTACAGGCATGAGCCACCATGTGTGGCATGAGATGGTTTTTAACTAGAATCAACAAAAGTAAAAAAGTATTTATAATTTTAGAGGGGCTAAATCATGTCATGATGATTCCAGAATGATCTCTTCGAGTCATTTACATTCAGGCAGCTGCCAAAGATCCAAAGGCTCAAGGGTAATTGGTTCTCCAGAAAGAATGAGCACATGTACATGAACGCTCACAAATAAGTTACTACATGTAATTAAAACAAACAAAAGAATAAAACAATTTGGGTTCATAGTGAAGTCTAGGCCAGCCAGGGCTGCATACCAAGACCTGTTTAAAAAAACAAACCAACCAAACAACCAAAAAAACCTAGAAACAACAAACCCCATGAAGACTCAAAGAGAATCAGCCAGGGCCAAAAGGAGAAGAGGATGCTGGCAGTATCTACTATTTTTTTTCAGACAGGGTTTCTCTGTGTGGCCTTGGTTGTCCTGGACTCCAGGCTGGCCATGAACTCACTGCCTTTGTCTCCAGGGCACAGGGGTTACAGGAGTGCATCAGCACAGCCTGGATTCCTTACAGCAATTCTTCTTTGCCCATGGACTTTCCTTCTCTTGGGGTCCCTTAGACAGTCTTTGCCTAAAGCAGAAGCAATAGCGGGCCCCAGGCTAACAGGAAATTATCCTAAAATGGCCTTCTTCTGTCACAGCAGTATCAGTGACGTAGCGATGTGTGACTGCCTCTTTTGAAGAGCCAGTTCTGAAATGTTACACCTTTTTATGCTCAGAATGTATGCAGTCACTTTTCTTCTTTGAACTCGAATTTATGCTAAAGACCCCTCTTGCATCTCTCCTTTGTGGTGGGAGTTCTAAGGTGCCCTTTAGCCCAAAGTCAATCAAAAGTTGTAAAAGTCACTGAGGCAGGAGCAGCCTGTGAGTGTTCAGCTGGCACAACACAGATAACCGCGCTCCTTGCACAGAAGCAGGAGAAGCACCCTGCTCCCTGGGGCCTCTTGCTCCAGCTTCTTCCTGGCTCACCTCACTCTGAGCTCACTGTCTCTGCGGCCTCTCAGGAACCCAAGGCAGGGCCGAAAATGAAAACTACAAAGCAATTGTTACGGACAGAGCTTGACAGAGTTCAGTCAACACGGGAAGGCTCCAAGACGCCGACCCATCCTGTCTTACAAACATGGAACCCATCCTGTCTTACAAACATGGAGTGTGTAGGTGAAGACCCAGTGAGAGGGAATCAGAGAATGGAGACTAGGAAAGGAGAGTGAGTGCGCGGAGTCCGGCTGCCACAGCCCCAAGGAAACTGGCCTCGGAGAGAACCTGCAAGGCAGGTGGCTGTTATCAGGGAGCCCTGAGGAAGTGGAGTTTGGGGGTGTTTTTTTTTCACTTTTTATCACATTTTATCTGTGTGCTTTCTCATATGCATGGGGGTCAGGAGAAACCTGTGGAAGTTTGGTTCTCTCTTCTTATGTAGGTCCTGGGACTGAACTCGGGTCATTAGTCTTGGTGGCAGGCACCTGTACCTCTCCCCCACAGCCACCTCTTGGCTAATTGTGGGTGTTTTTGTTTGTTCCTTTGTTTGTTTTTCGGCGCTGTAGATGGAACCCAGAGAGCCTCCTTTCTTCAGGGGAGAACTCTACCATTGAGCTACAGCCCCAGCCTTAACTCTGTGTTTTAAGACAGGGAAATGACAGCACTTGAGTTTATACATGTGCTAAAGCCTATTTTGTGTGTGTGGGGGGGGGGTCACAGTTCCTCTTCTGGCTTGTTTGCATGAGGGATTCTGAGTTTGTGATCATGGGAATGAGGTGAAGAAAACCGGCTGCCCAGAGAAGCTGGGACAAGCAGCTCTCCTCAGCCTTTCCACTGTGCATCAGCACGTTCCAGGGCCTTCCTCTTCAGGACTCGCCCCTTCCTGAATACTGCAACACCTTCCCTGGTCTTCCCACAGCTCATTTCATCAGAAGCAAACTCAGTATTCTAAAGTGGTCCCCCATCTCCTTTCTGAGTCAGGTTCTCACCGTCTAACTCTGGCTTGCCTGAAATCATCCTGTAGCCTATGCTACAGAGACAGGCAGAGAGAACAGGAGCGCTCCGGGGCTGAGGAGGTGACAGGCACTGCTCTTGCAGGACGTGGGTTTGACAGGGCAGCTCACGGCTGGTCCTGTAACTCCTGTTCCAGTGGATCTGGCGCCCTCTTCTGGCCACCTCAGACATCAGGCAAAGATGTGGTTCGCAGACATACAGTCTCTCATACACATTAAATGGTTTTTGTTTGTTTGTTTTTAAAGACTTTTAGTTTAAGGCATCAAATGGTCACCATAAAATTCAGGGCATCTCTAACAATGTCAGAGTTCAACTGATTCAACATTTCAAAACTTGCACACGCTTTTCTCCAGCTTTAGAGATTTGAGATACTACCTAATGAAAACTTTTGGAGCTTGCTTCTAAATTCATAAGGAAACGCCGTCAATTTAAGACTCTTCCACCATGAGCCCAGGAACTTGAGCAATATAGAAATAACCCGTTTCTAGAATTAAAAATAATCATTTTTTTCAAAATGCTGAGAACAGCTGACTATGGGGTGCCCGTGCTAATTGATACATCTACAATGCAACTCCTACGCCCAAGACTTGGGGAACATTGTGGAAGAGGGTGTGTCTTACTTAGGATTATAATTGCTATGATGAAACACCATGACCAAAAGCAAACTGGGGAGAACACTTGCCTCTTTTTTCCCCCCTTACACTTCCATATCATAGCACATCATAGAAGAAAGTAAGCGCAGGAACTCACACAGGGCAGGAGCCTGGAGGCAGGAGCTGAAGCAGAGGCCACAGAGGGGTGCTGCTTGCTGGCTTGCTCCCCATAGCTCAGCCCGCTTTCTTAGAGAACCCAGGCCCACCAGCCCCAGAGGCAGTCCTGCTCACAATGGATGTGCCCTCCCACATCAATCACTAATGAAGAAAAATGCCCTAAGATCTTATGAAGGCACTTTCTCAACTGACGTTCCCTCCTTTCAGATGATGATAGCCGGCACCAAGTTGACATAAAACTAGGCAGCACAGGGTGGAAAGACTGTAAGAGCCAGAAGACCAGGGCGTCTACTACAAGATATGCCTTCTCCATGTGATAAGTCGCTGCACCCGCGAAATCTCAGCAATGCGGTTGTCTAAACAAGTCCAGCACAATGGCACCATTGCCAGCTGCTGCTAAGAAACGGAGAATCCGTCTTTTCCAGGGATGTGCCTTCTGATGGGTTATCTAATCCAAGCGGTCAGCCCTAAACACATATGTTCTAGCTTGCTTCCCATGGCTGCTACAAACACCATGACTGAAAGCAACATGGAGAAGAAAGGGGTTGTTTCCTTTTACAACCTGAAGGTCACAGTCCATTACTGAGGGAAGTTAGGGCAGGAACTCAAGCAGGAACCTGCAGGCAGGAACTAGAACAGAAAATAGGGAGGAACAGTGTTGACCGGCTTGACTTGTGGCTGAACAGCTCATTTTCTCATACAACCGAGAACCAGCTGAACATCAGTCGTTTCTCAGACTTGCCTACAGACAGACCTGTGTTACGAAGGCGTTCTTCTTAGTCGAGGTTCCCTCTTTGCCGATAACCCTAGCTTGTGTCACGTTGAGAAAAACCTAACCAGCATGACACATATCCCCAAACACATAAGCAGTACTGAACAGACTACGGACATTGCATTTATATACACATACCTGTCTGCCTGTGTGTGTAAAACAATAAAGAGGAAATCACGAAGATGGAAAGAGGAAGGCACATGAAGAATTGGGGGATGGATAATGTGGGTGAAAATTATGTAAATATGTACTCATGAAAATTTCAAAAATGGTAAAAGAAATGTTAGTAATTAAAATTGTAATTAAATTTGTATTCCTAATTTTTTTCTTTTTTGCTCAGTTATGAGTACTTACCAGTGCATTGAACTGTTGACAGAAACAAAAGACAAAAAGGAAAAAAAAAAGACAGATTTAATGATCTTCTGTTTCTTGCTTGCTGGTTGACTCTGAAATAACTTTATAAAGATTGCATTGTTAACTCTTAATATGTCTTGTAACACACGAGGTAATTGTGAGTATTTTAATTTTAAAAATAAGGCAGTGTTATTTACTTTCTGATATTGTAATAGTTTGTCCATAACACATAGGAACAAACTTCAAGTTCCAAAGAATGCAAACTCTTATTTGTGTCAGGAACAATATTGTCAAAACAGAAGTTTCAAAGCCAGGTGTGGTGGCGCACACCTGTAATCCCAGCACTCGGAGAGGCAAAGGCAGGTGGATCTCTGAGGCCAGACTGGTCTACAAAGTGAGTGCAGGACAGCCAGGGCTACACAGAGAAACCCTGTTTCGAAAACAGCAATAACAACACAACTAGGAGTTTCACAAGCAAATCCTAATAGATATGTCAGAAGTGCTGGCAAGATGGCTCGGGGCAAGGCGCTTGCTCACTGACCCACTGAGTTCTTTCCAGGACTCCCATAGTGGAGGAAGATCCAGCTCCCACTTGTTAAACTCTGACCTCCGCACACGTGCCGCACGCGAATGATGAACACATCTTCCTTTTTTTTTAAGACAGAAAAATACAAAACTCTTCATTGACTAAGTAGGTTTGTCACCGCGCTCTGAGCCTCCCAGCGGACATTAAGCAGCGAATAAACATCACGGGCAAATCCTCTGTCCCATTTTATACAGCGCCCAGACGCGTAGAAACCGGGAGAAGCTACCCAGAATTCAAGATACAAGGGGAGTACTAGTTCTTGTTTAAAAAGAGGGGAAAAAAAAGATTACTGTGTATACGCCTGTGGGTCTGTGTTTAAGGGGGTCACAGAAGGGACGACGAATCTGCAGGAGCTCCAGGCGGCTGTGAGCTGCCGGACGTGGGTGCTGGGAGCGCTGGCCTCGGCGGGAACCGGTCCTAACCACCGAGAGAGGAGCTCAAAGCCTAGACCAGGCTGGCCTCGGAGCAAGGCCGAAGGCCGCCACCCAGCGGTCTGTCTTGGTACTACACGGAAAATGCCGTGGAAATGCTAGCACTGCGGCATCTGGTAGCCAATGAGCTCTCGGGCTGCGTAGCTCATTTCTTTCTTTCCATTGGTCGCCTCTGCTGTCAATCAATTGCTTGCGCAGCTTTTATTGGGAGTCGCTTCCCGTCATTCTCTGTAAACCTCTAATCAAATGCCTCTGTCCCCGCCCATCTTCAGCACGCCTCTGTGTCTGACGAGTTTAGTCAGGTTCTTTATCCCATTGGCTAGATGAGGTCCCGCCCCACTGATTAGCGGAAGTGAAAGATCTCCTGTTTCCATTGGCTGAAATTTGCAAGCTGTGGTTGTCTGTCAAATCTGTGACCCCCCCCACACACACACAAACACACGGTAGCGGCCAGGAAGTTCGGCCCGGAAAGGGCGGGCTTTGTAAAGATGGCGGCTCCGGTGAGTGTTTTGACTCGCTGCCTCCTCCGGTAGCCACTGTGGACGGTTTCCCTTGGCGTCCGCGGGCCGAGGCAAGCCGTCGGCCCCGTGGACGGGGTGGTGATGAGAGTCGCTCCAGGGACGCGCTCGGCCCTGGCCCCGCGGCGTGATGAGTCAGAGCAGCGACGGGGCGGATGCAGCCTGCGGGCCTGTCCCGGGCCGGGGGCTCGTGAGCGGGGCGGCAGCCGGGGCCGCCTCTCCCCGGGTCTGGAGCGCTCCGGGGGACGGAGGGAGGTCGGCGGGCAGGGCGCCCGGAGCGGGGAGCTGACCACGCTGTCCTGTCCCCCTGTCCGTAGGAGGTGCTGGAGTCGGACGTGCCAAGTTCCGTGACACTGTTGAGAAACCTCCAGCAGCAGGTGAGCAGTGCCCTCCTGTTAGAGTTAAGATTTGTCAGGCGCTGACTTTGACTTTGGGCGTCTCCTCCGCGCGCTTTGATGGCTTAGGGGCAGACTACCAAAAGGAAAAAAAAAAAAACGAGGTGGAAATTAAAACCCGTTCATGCTTTTCATGAACACGCAGAGTAATTCGTTTCGGCACACAAATACAGGGAGTTTTAAGTTATACCCAAACTCCTTTAGTTAAATAACTTAAGAAAACAGATGTTGGCAGTAGTGACCTATGTTGACAATAGGCGCCATTTTACACAGTTTGATGTTTTCTAAGTTCTGTTGGTACAGTTAAAATTATACTTCGCAGTCTGCTTTCCTAATGGCCCACATCCCTTCCCCCAGCTTTGGAAAGCAAAATGAAGTTTTTCTCTGCCTCTTGGAAGACTGTTAGGAAACCCTCTGTTCAATGGTGTTCAGCAACAACATTTCAGATAAATTTGTGTGTGTGTGTGGCATTATCTAGTATTTATCCTTCACTGTTCACAAACATTACTTGTAGTCCAGTGAGCTATTCAGATTGAATTTGGTCAATTTCAGGTGATGGCTGTAACTGCACAAATACAAGCACTAACAAAAAAGGTTCGAGCTGGGACATTCTCTACAGAGAAGGTAAGAGTTCTTGCAGAGGGCCTGAGAGGCGGCTTGTCACCCTTCCCAGGGAACCTGAGTTTGGTTCCCAGCAGTCCTGTCTGCGTGGCTCACAACTCCAGCTTCAGGGGATCCCATATGGCTCGGTCTCCACAGGCACCCTTCACACACACAAACATAAAAATAAATCTTAAAAAGTGGGGGTACTTGATAAGATATGCTTGGCAGTTTTGTTTTTACTGTAGATTTATTGTGAGATGTATATATACACATACATATATATTTCTCCTAGTGTGAGAACTTCATCAGAGAGGAGGAATGATATGTGGGTTTTGTGCCGGAATCTGGTAGGAAGGAATGCAGACCAGAGGACTAGCTGTGAATTGGGGCAGTCACGTTATACAAGTCACGAGGAGTGATATGCCAGCTGAGCAGAGAGTCAAAAAAGGTACCTCAGGGAAGGTAGCAGGATTGTGAAGAATAGATATGAGCCAGAGGCACTCACAACTGCAGCGTTCTGGGGGAGTAAATGATTTCTGTGGGTGGATATTCGTACATTTTGTCCTTGTGTTTGTGTGAGGGGGGTAAGATGTAATGCTTGTGTGGTCACTCTAGGGGGCTGCGCAGGACAACTGGGGAGTTGCTCTTTTGTTTCATATAATCTTAGATGTTGTTAGTTTGGGGCATGGTACTAAATGCAAAATTTCAGTTATAGCCCTGAAGTTTTAAGTAACTTATTCGAGTGTACAGTTACCAGTTATTTGATATTGCTAGTTATTGTTAGTCTCTTATTCTAGCTTTGTAAATTAAAATTTGTCATTGGTGTAAGTGCTTAGGAAGAACAGTACAGACAGGATTCAGTTCTCTGCCATTGCAAAGGTTCATTGGCACTTGTGGAATGCATCACTTGTGGATAAAATGTTATTAATCTGTGACAAGATGCCATTGACTGAAAGATGCACCCTAATTTGAGATACGAAAATATAAAGATGATACATCCGAAAATTAGAGGCATCTTCTCTTCCTTGAGCCTTTTTTTCCATTTCAATTTCTTTTGTTTGTTTAAATGGGAGGGTGCTATAAAACACAGGCTGGCCTTGAACTCATGATCTCTTCCAACTGCTAGGATTATAGCTTCTGTGATGTGCAATAAAATAGGCTAGCTTTCAAATTAAAAATTGAAGAAAAAATATCAAAATATCCGAAGTTTATAGAACATTCTTGGGGATTATTTGTGTCAGTGGAGGACAACTCTTGACTCCTTTACCTTCATGAACTGGAACGCTCTGCTGTTACTGTATTTGGACATTTGAAACAGCCTCCCCAAACCCTGACTGATGATCCTTCTGCCTCTACCGCTTCAATTCTAAGATACAGGCAGGAACTGCCATGCTTTAGCACTTTTATATATTGAGCTTTTGACCCAAGTTTGGGTTATTGTTGTTTTATATGTATGGTTTGTTTATGTTTATTTTTGATATAGGGTCTCACTATGTAGCCCTGGCTGTCTTTCTTCTAACTGTAAATATAAAGCATTTGGTGTTAGGGATAAGCCTGCAACTGCTGAGCTACAGCGCACAGCTGTACAGCACAGTTTTAATTTTGGGAACTTCAGAAGATACATAATTTGTCACAAAGAATAAAAAAAAAAACAACACTTGGGTACATGCATGATTTATTTTTCTTTCTGGTTTTTTTGAGACAGGCTCTCAGTGGTTCAGGCTGGCCTGAAATTTGCTGGCCTTGAGCTCCTGGTAGTCCTTCCTGCTTCTGCCTCCCGTGTTGGAATCGCACTACACGCACTACACCGCACTGCACCTGGGTTTTGTTTTGTTTTGTTTATTGTTGTGTTTTGTTTTTTGGGTTTTTGAGACAGGGTTTCTCTGTGTAGCCTTGGCTGTCTTGGACTCACTTTGTAGAATAGACTGGCCTTGAACTCACAGAGATCCCACCTCAGTCTCTTGAGTGCCAGGCTCAGAGGTGTGCATTGCCACAGCGGCTTTTGGTTTGTCTTAATAGGAGAAATATATGCTGTTGAAAGGTACTTTTTCACAGAATAAGCACTTCGTGTCCCTATTACCCTCATTTCTTCAAACAGTTGATTGAGTGCCGTCTTTAGGCGAATGAAAATGTGCACAGCTGGCAAGATGGGAGGGAGTAAAACACTTGTGTACAGGACTTGTTTCAGTTGTGAGCCCACCTGATTGTGGAAGGAGAAAGCTGCCTCCACAGAGCGTCCTCTGGCCTCTGTGCATTTGGGGTTGGATGTGCTCACAGATGTACACATCTTACGTAATAAGAAGTTTTTTAGAAAGTGCATGTATCACACAGTCCCACCGGAACCACCTTATAACTGCTTTCTCTAACTTTTGTTGCCATTGATTTAGTTCCATGTTAGTGTACGTAAATCATTTGTTTTATCTGTATTGTAATGGGGATAAAATCGATCATTATTTTGGATAATTTAAAAATCAGCACTCTATGGAGGTTTTTGGTTCTGTTTTTGGTTAAGAGTCAGGAGGGCCTGTCAGTGAAATTAGCCCAAGGGTGCTGCTGAAGCGCACTGGGGCAGGATGGCGCTCTCTCACAGAGAATCCCGTGGACCCGGATGTCAGCTGCTCTGCCACTGCTGGGTTTGCTGGCGTCTGCAGTGGCCAGCACTTACCCGGGGATGCACCTCAAGCCTCCTGGGGGCGCCTGAGGCCACGTGCCGCACTTGTTCCTCTGGTCTGCAGTCAGCAGTGCAGCCCAGGGTTCATCATCCCACATTTATGCCCTTTGCTGCTTTTTGTCACTGCTCTCACATGTACGTCGGAGGTGTTCACATAGGGGTTTCTGGAACAAAAGCTCGTTCCAGAACTGGGGTGCTGAACTGAGGTGGCTCCTGAGTGACTGACAGCATCTGATTGTGGATACACTAGGGAAGGGGGTGATTCATGAACACGGGCTAGTTGGGAAAAACTTGTGCTCAGAAAAACAGTTTCCTGGTGTTTGCCCTGGCTGCTCCTCCTGATTCTTTGGCTAAGACTCTGGCTCTTCCTGTTCTGTTATACCCAGGGTCTGAGCTTCTTGGAAGTGAAAGACCAGCTGTTACTCATGTACCTGATGGATCTGAGCCACCTCATCCTGGACAAAGCCTCTGGAGGGTCTCTGCGAGGGCACCCTGCGGTTTTGAGGCTGGTGGAGATTCGAACGGTAGGAGACCTTTGTGTTCTGGAGCCTTAGTCTAAGGCCTGCACTCCAGGGCTGTCATTCCAAGGCGCTCTCACTTGCCTGTGTGTTCTCTGTTTAACTAAGGGGAAGTTGTCTGCGCTCAGTCTGCTGGGTGGATGTTTTAGTTGCCTTGTCCACCATATGCTTACCTTATGCTGTTGTGCGCCTGACTTAGGAAAGAAAATGTAATCCTTCTAAATTATCACGTTGTAGGTTTTAGAAAAACTTCGTCCCTTGGACCAAAAACTGAAGTATCAAATTGACAAACTGGTCAAGACAGCAGTGACGGGCAGCCTCAGTGAGTGAAGGGTTACCATACAGTTGGGGGTCGCTATGAAATTCCAGCACTCATAAACTCCTGCTTTCCTGTTTCAGGCGAGAATGACCCGCTGCGTTTTAAGCCTCATCCCAGCAATATGATAAGCAAGGTAAGGTTTGTGTCCACATGAAATTAGCCTGCGGTGACCCTGATCCTGTAGGACCCTCTTCAGCTCGGGGCTTGCAGGCCTTCCTTCCCTTATTTACAGTTCTCTCAGGGTCCGCTGGCTGTGAGTGTTTCAGAGTTTTCGTGACTTTTTTTTCTTTTATAGTTGAGTTCTGAGGATGAAGAGGAAGATGAAGGAGAGGAGGGCCAGTCTGAGGCTTTGGGAAAGAAATCTATAAAAGGAGCGTCTAAGAAGTATGTCCCACCACGCTTGGTTCCAGTACACTACGGTATGAGTTGTGGCTGTTGCCTCGTAGCTGGGAGCTGTTTCTCTGCTCTTTTGCCTGTTCCAGAATAACTCTTGTGGACTTTTATTGTGTAGATGAGACAGAAGCTGAGCGGGAGCAGAAGCGACTGGAAAAAGCCAAGAGACGGGCACTGAGCAGCTCTGTCATCCGAGAGCTGAAGGAGCAGTACTCAGATGCCCCAGAGGAGATCCGTGACGCCCGCCACCCGCATGTTACTCGGCAGAGTCAGGAGGACCAGCATAGGTCTGAGTTCTTGCTTTTAGAACCTCTCTTAATCCACAGAGCCCTGTTCTCATGGCCCAGGAAGACCAACATTATATAGAAGATGGGGTAAAAAGCTTGGGGCGATAGTTTTCAATTGATGAGTTCCCATTACAGTAAGACCTAGGGAAAAAGTTGTTTTTGTTTCGTTTAAATACTTTTCTTTGTTTGTTTGTTTTTGTTCTTTATGGTAGGGCTCTAATAGGCTGCCTTTCATCATCCGTGTCACGGTTCTTACTTTGGGTAGAAAGCAGGAAAAACGAGTTTTGTGTTGGTACTCCAGAGTCCGTGCATTTGGGAAAACGGTAGAAAACAGCTAACTTGAATGCAGGCTCATCAGCTCAGGTGCAGTGTTTATAGCTGAAAACTGAGGCGCTCGTTCAGGCTGCTCTGTTCAAGAGCTGGACCTGGAGAATTCTCTTCTAAGAATGTTAAGTCCTTGAGTGTTTAGACCGCAGGTTAATCCCTAATGATGAGGGAGGATCCAGCAGAAAGTATTTTAGGGGGAAAGTTGGGTATTGAACATACAACACACATACCCTTAGCTAAACACATATTGGTCTATGAATGTCCTGATGACTTCAGTGAGTGAGTACTGGAACCCAGGTTCTGGATTCTTGTTACCATCATCCTTGTCTAAACCATCTGGAAACTTTCTGGCAGGATTAACTATGAAGAGAGCATGATGGTGCGGTTAAGTGTTAGCAAGCGAGAAAAAGGACTGCGAAAACGAGCGAGTATGATGAGCTCACAGCTTCACTCCCTCACACACTTCAGCGACATCAGTGCTTTGACGGGAGGAACCACCCATCTTGATGAAGTGAGTCTGGGCACAATGGGACAGCGGCGGCCATGCCGTCAGCCGCGTGTGGGGTTCATGCCGTGAGCCTGGGGTGGGTGCTGGCGCTTAGGACGCAGCACTGTTTTCTCACTTTCATCTGTCTCCAGGACCAGCCTCTTAAAAAGCGGAAGAAGATAACCAAGAAAGGCCGGAAGAAGAAAGGTCAGTGAACCACTGGGAGCTAGGTGCCCAGATGGGGAGTCTGGCTGGCATAACACTTCTCAGGAACTGTATCTCTGTTCTCGCCTACTTCTTCCATACTAAGCATTAATCTCTTTAGTTAGGCTTTTTTTCCTTTCCCACGCTTGAAATCAGTGTCACAAGGGGGGTCTCTGACTTACCCTTGTGTGGCCCCACAACTCGTATTTCAGGTGTCTGTAAGTAGAACTGTAGACACATGAGCTGCAGGCGCTGTTCTCCTCTGCTGTATTCGTCCTTCTGTGGGCCCCAGGAGGGGAGCACTGGCTGGGAGCACACCTCCTTTGAGCCCCCCTCTACTGCTCCTTCCTGGCCTTCAGCAGGCCCGGCAGGCCTTTGCCTCACTCTTGGTTTCCTTCCATTCTAGGTTTTCGGAGGCGCCGGTGACATGCTTATGCACTTTTTGTCATCCTGGGATGCTTCTAACCTCACTGTATGTAGGTGTTTGCCTTGGAAATGTGGAAAGATCTCTACTAAATAAAATTGGTTTTGTTTATGAATGAAAGCCCTTTTTGCCATACTTTGTGTGACTGGAATTGCTGGGTATGCGTGGTGCATTCAGTAATGGGATAGTGGATAGCGTTTGCTGTTTTCTCTGGTAATGTATTTTTCCTAGAAATTGAGAATTGATTATTTTACAAAAATAGAGGTACAGTAAGATAATCTGCTCTCCCAAACCCCTGTTGTCCCACCTTCCTGCATGATTTGAAAAGTTGAGAATTCTAAAATAACATTGGTTTGCGGTTTGTTGCTCTGCTGGCTTGACCACCAGGGGGCATTAGTGGCGCAGGAAACCT
Source organism: Pachyuromys duprasi (assembly GCA_028658305.1). Taxonomy (NCBI): domain Eukaryota; kingdom Metazoa; phylum Chordata; class Mammalia; order Rodentia; family Muridae; genus Pachyuromys; species Pachyuromys duprasi. The sequence continues at coordinate 8,416,663 of CM053745.1, read as the reverse complement.
GTGGTCTCTTGATAAGAAGGCCGGGTGGGTTGGCTCTGACCCCAGTTTTCTGAATGTGTTTCTTCTAAGATAGCATGCTCATAGGAGCTGATCTTTGGTTCCAGGAGCGATTATGAAGAGTCATTGTAGACTTGCGGTCTAAATTCTTTGCCTCTCCTTCCATCTAAGACCTCAGCTTACCTGGGTCAGGAAAGTCCAGCCCTTTTAAAAGCTCTGTAAAAGAATGTCAGCAAGTAGGGGACAGTATCCCTAGTGTGACAACTAGAAGTATGAGCACCCACAGAAAGTGAAGCCAAACATAAAGCCGGGATTCAGATCTGAGCTCTCATTCTGTGCAGTGAACATGGTCTGTTGAAGTAAAGGGATAGTGAAAAGCTTTATCTGTAGATGTAAATCATTGCAATTTTAAAAAAGGCTGGGGAGAGTGATAAAATGAAAATCTGAGTCTGTAGGTGTAATTCACTGGAATTTAAAAGACTGGGTCTCGATTATTTTTTTCTTTTTTGTTTTTTCCTGGCTATCCTGGAATTCCAAGCTGGCCTAGAACTCAAAAGTCCACCTACCTCTGCCTTTTAGGAGTGCTGAGATTTCAGGCATGTACCACCACCGCCTGGCTTGAATTCAGGTTTCTACTGGTTGTCTGATTGATGCAAGAATCGGTCAACTACAACCTGGTAGAAGTTAGACTAGATGTATAATTGTTCTACAAGCTCTGTGATTGTGGTCAAATAGTTTAATATTTTGGTTCTTTAACTTTCCTCAGCTGGAAATACAAGTGTGCTTGAATTCTGCGGCTACTGCTCAGTGATAGAGCACTTACTTTGAAAAGGTCTTAGATTCAACTCCCAGTGTTGGGTGGAGGGGAAGGAAACTAGAGAGATGGCTCATTGGTAAGGGTGCATGCTGTGTGAACATAAATTTGACTTGAAGTCCCCAGCACTCATGAAAACTCAGGGGACTAGGCCTGGCGAGAACGCTTAGTGGGTAAAGGTGCTTGACTGCCTGAGTCTCGTCTCTGGGACCCAGGGAAGAACTGACCCCTGAAAATGCCCTTTGAGGTTCACATGCCCCCTCCACAGCATTTGAAGAGTAATAAAAATAAGCTAGGGGTGGCTATCCACACCCGTAACCTCCCAGCACCAGTGAAAGGCTTCAAAGAACAAATGTGACAGCAGAACACCCACATCCTCCGTGGTCTTGCACAAACACGTGTACATACACCGTGTGCAAACACAAGAACAAAAAATACACGTGAGTCTCTCAGGATTCCTCTGTATCAAGGAGTCTGGAGTTTTTGTGGATTACCCCAGGATGGGCTTGCTTCTGGAGCACCTTAGTTCCTGAGGGATCCTGTGTGCCCCGAGACCTCATTCTAATATTTACTCAAGTGAATCTGGGTGAGGAGCTGTAGGAGTGGAGTTAGAGTGTGTGCCTTTCTAGCTGAATGGCCAGACAAGTTAGCTAACGTGTGCTCTGAAAGCTGAGTGGTTGAGTCCAGCCTCTCAGGAAGGAGGCTGAGGCAGGAGGAACGCAAGCAGAAGGCCGGCCTGGGCGACAGCCTGGCTTCATCTCGGGTGGGGCTCTTGGGTAGAGTCCCTGCCTAGCATATATACAAGACACTGGTGTAATCCCAGCATTATGGGGTCGCAGGATAAACAAAGATGTTTGGGTTAGAGCCATACGTTTATGTGATAGGACTGTTTGTTCAGGATTTTGTGCTTTTGAAACAGGATCTCAAGATAGTCTAGGCTTGTCTTGAGTTTGCTAAGTCTTGAGAATAACCGTGAGCTCTTGGTCTCCTGCCTCCTCTGCTGGGATTATAGGCAGACCCCACCATACTTGCCTCTGTTTCTAATTTATTAAGGTAAAAGATCACGTGTTGCCTCATTTCTGCTAGAGGCCTTCCCTTCAGAGACCACTATCTGTACTCTGGGTCTTCTTGGTATATCAGTAGACAGAACAGACTTCTACCTTTGTGAGTCTTCCAGGATGTGTAACTTCTGGCCTTTGGCACTACTAGAAAAAGACTTCCAACAACCATTCGCATTTTTTCTGAGGATATTTCTATCAGCATCACTAGTGGATTATATTGATTGACAGAATTTTATGTAGATTGTCAATGTAAAGCAGGTATAACTGGGGTTGCTTTCATTGGAGTAGGGACGAGGCGTCGTAGAGTCCCTATTCCGGTCCCTTTCCCTAACTTTCTGGGGTGCCCCAAGAAACCTTTGGTCCTCCGTAGAACAGCTTGAGAGTCACCTCTAGCACAGTAGAGCAGCAGAATTCAGGATAAGAATTGCAAGGTTTGGCCCTGCCCAGTTGTTTCCTTCTGTATTTCTGTTCAGGCTGAATTTTTTTAAAATAATTTTTATTTTATGTGCATGAGTGTGAAGGTGTCAGATCCCTTGGAATTGGGGTTACAGACAGTTGCGAGCTGCCATGTAGGTGCTGGGAATTGAACCCAGGTCCTTTGGAAGATCAGACAGCCCTCTTCACCACTGAGCCATCTCTCCAGCCCTGATTTTTTTTTTTAAACCTGACAAGCTAATTTAGTTTCTTCCTCAGTTTTTTCCATCTTAGGAGTACGAAACCCCATCTTTTCCTTCAAATCTTCATTAGGGTTTTATGAGGGCTTGGGGGACCTTGAGGAGGGGTGACCTGGTGGTAGCAGATCAGGTTTCAGCACCGTGGAGAGCTCAGACCTCAATCCTCGCCTGGGTGTGGAAGGCACAGAACTAGACTAACCCCCGTCATGGTGTGCGGTAGATGTGTCGTCCTTGCGCCTTCAGTTTGTCTGACGTCTCCACTCCAGACTGGTACCGACTGAGAGATGACACAGTCCTGAATGCCCTGCAGTCTGTTTGCTCTGTAAATACCAGATTCATGCCAAGGATTTGGCCAATGTGATAAAGTGTTGGTGAAATGCTACCCTTTGCTCAGTGTAACCTCATCCATACTGTCGTGCACACAGTTTTTACCATTGCTTGGAAAAATTCTGTCCCCTCCTTTTCCTATAGGTCCTGGGGAGACCTCAGTTGTTTCATTCCCTGGGCCTCTTCCTGCCTGTGCATGCAGAAAGGCATTGTGCTGGCTCTCTGCCCAGTCTTGCTTTTGTGTTTCTTTGATCTCATTGTTCAGAGGGTCTCAGAGAAGCCCCAAGAGCCATGCCTTTGCATGTTTAAGCTATTGATGCTCTGTAAGAAGTGTATTAAAGGTCCATCTTGAACAAATTTGGGTCAATAGGTGGCAGTAGTCACTGAGTCCTGAGACCCTGACACCCCCTAAACACAAGCAAATTTGATAGTCATTATATTTAAGGATGTGAGAGAGGAAGCCACACTGAAATGAAAATGGAGAGAAGAGTGGTCCCTTTCAGTGGGAGCCAGGAAATGCTGAAATGTGCTAGGTGGATTCCTGTGGGTGTTGTGTGGGAAGAGACAGGAGTAAGTTAGCCAAGGGCACTGGTAGGGGAGGCCTGGGCTTTGGGGTTAGGGGAGCAGACCTAAGATGTGGGTGTTTGGGTTTCCGCCTGCTGGGCTAGAGTACTGTGGGGATGTAGAGAGAAAGAGAGAGATTGAGGAGGGCGGGGAGAGCTGTGAGAAGGGACGGTGGAAAGGGTGGGCTGTGGAGGACTGCAGTGGGAGGGGGAGGGGGAGGCCGCTGCAGTATGGAATCTGTCTAATGGGGGAGGGGAGGGTTGGGGAGGGGAAGATATTGGTCTCTGCTGCAGCTGCATTGGCTCCCCTCCCCCACCCTTCCCAAGGAGCCAGAACTGGCAAATCTGTCTTCATGTATTTATTATTATTAAAAATGTGACGGATCCTTCCTCGCTGGAAGCACAACAAATACTGCTGATCCCACTCTCCTCCCCCTCCCTCTGCAGGGCTTTACAGCCTCTCCCTGCCCTCCACCTCGGTCTTTCTGGGTGGTGGGTGGAGGGAACCCGGCCCTTCCTCTTCTCGGCATGGTGGCTCCCTGGGGCTTTCTAATGGCGGTTGAGAGTGTCAAGGCAATGCACGAAGGTGGGGGTCGCTGAGTGAGGGGCCTCCCTTGCCCCAGGGAGGGAGCTGTATCCTTCACTGTCCGGTGAGGAAAGACGATTACTGGGAAATACATATCAAAGTCTCTGACCAGCAGTGAAAGGAGAAGCCAGACCTTTTTTCCTACCTGCCACCCTGCCCCTTTTAGAGCTTTCTCTTTTCTACTACCTGGATTCTGAGAGGGGAACCTCCCTAGAAAGGGTGTGGGGGAGGCTCAGTTCTCGCCTCCCTCGGTCACTTCACTAAGCCCCCTTCCCGCGAGAGGCACACGCAGTTCGTTCTGGCCTGCATGTTGAGCCAGGTTTGGAGGGCAGCAGCTCCCTGCCCGCCGCGCCCGGACCCCTGTGTCCAGGCAGGGGGCCTCTTTGTTGCTCTCGCTAACCCTTCACCGTGCCCATAGGTGGTGCTGCGGTGGCTCCCGCAGGCGAGGCCCTCCTCCGGCTGCCAGCCGCCCCCCTTCCCAGCCCCCCACTGCCTGATTGTTATTCTACCAACGTCTCCTTTACTGTTCTCTTCCTTAAATTAATTTTGTGCACCCCCCTCCCGCAGTGCCATCTTCTTCCCCTCCCCCCACTCCAACTCTTGCATTCTCTGTCCTCTCTTTCCATTTGGCTGTAGCGTCTCCATCTCACTACCCTAATCTACAATCTACACTCTTTTCCCTTATCTCTTCTACCCATGGCATCCTGCCGATGGCTCTCCTATCGTGAGGGGGCTATAGAGGAGAGTAGTTTAAAAGATAACAGGCTGAGGAAGACTAAGAGGCCAGCATCAAAGACTAGGTTGAGAAAATCATTACTCTGAATGGGACATGGATGGAGATGAGGGAGGGCAGGTACTCTCCCACCTGTGTTTAGTTCTTGGATTTGGGTAGGGAAAGTTTAGCTGGCAGAAAGTCCTGCGTCTATAGAATTGGGTTCCAAATGCTGGGGAAATGGAAATAGGGAGGATTCAGATACACACCAGCCAGATGGCTCAGCTGGAAAAGTGCTCCTCACATATAACCCTGATACCCCAAGGCTGATCCCTGGGACCCTCTCAGGTAGGACAGACCTGACTCTACAGAGCTGTCCTCTGGTGTTCACATGTGTGCCATGGCATGTGCACACCTCACCACCCAAATCATACAAATAATAAGTAATGCTGGGCAGCGGTGGCGCAGGCAGAGGCAGGCAGATCTCTGAGTTCAAGGCCAGCCTGGTCCACAGAGGAGTTCCAGGACAGCCAGGGCCACACAGAGAAACCCTGTCTTGAAAAATAAATAAATAGTGTTTTAAAGAGAATTTAGCTATTAGGAGCCTCATTCATTCATTCAGAAACTTTGAGTTTAGAATGTTTAGGAAGGCTGTAGCTTGGTTTTTGTTATTCATTCTAGAAGACTGGAGAAATGCCAGGCTCTAAAGATCTGGGTGCCCTCAGGACCATCCTGTTACTGAGCTTTGAAGTCCTCAAAAGGTGATTGTTACAAGCACTGTGACAACCTGAGTGATGGGCACCTGTTTTGTGGGTGTAAACATGTTTTTGTTTTGATGCCCTGTGTAGGATGTGGGACTGATTTGGATTGTCCACAGCAGCTGAGAAGGGCCCTTTGCCAGCTGCAGATAGTTTAAATCTGGAGAGGGAATAAATGCCAGAGCCCAGAGAGAGAAAGGGGGCTCCGAGAAAGAAGGGGTCCACCTCTGCTGTTTCTGGTTAGTGTTGATAAGCCGTTAGAGATATCCTGAAACAAAGATGGTGCTTGCCCCAAGGAACCTGACGACCCCAACCAGCAGGAAGTAACTAAAGAGAACTTCCCCCCTCCCCCCCACTAATGTTCTTTCTCTCCTACCTGGTTATTGGGGTGTTAGAAGGGATTGGAGTGGAGAAGGGAGGAAGAGGCATTAAAAACCATAAAAGTTAAAAACTAGTACTAACACAGCAGGCTGGCTGATCTGCCTGGTACAATTCTGGCTGAATGACCTTAGCCCCCCCTCCTGCAGCTTTTTTCTATCCCATGTCTCTCCTTTGCCTCAGCCCACAGCTCTCCTGTTCCGACTTTCCAGAGTGTACCCTAAACTGGTGAGACTCTGAGTCCAGCTCTGCCTTGTATTTCTGGAGAACCCTCATTGTGTAGCCAGTGCCCTAGAGCCCCTCAGCTCACACAGAGCTGCTGTTGATTATAAAGCTATCCAGTTTCTAAGATGGGTAATTTTCTTTGTATCAGATCACCTGCTGTGAATTAAAGGCACCCTGGTCACTCCCTGGACAGTAATGTCTTTGTGCGGGCCCTACGGATTATCCACATCATGGACAGTGTGGCCTTTTTGTAAGAGGAGATCCCTCTTAGATTGAGTGGCAGTCCTGGAGTGACTGGCTTCCGTTCTCGGATGTCAGCGCTAACCGCTGAACTAAGAACGCCAGTTAGCCGCAGCACTGCAAAGATCTGTAGTACAGGCAGGGGCTGGCGCGCTACATGCTGTTTTCTTATCTGAGCCTTGGAGGTGCTGGGCTGGGCTCTTCTTGCTTCCTGCCAGTCCTCCCTTCCTCAGCTGCTCGGAGTTCTCTTGTTCTATTTTGAGTTCTTTAGTTAGCATTGTAGTCTCATGTAACAGATCCCTATTAAGGTCTGTCCTCTCTCTCTCTCTCTCATCTCAAGACTCCACGTTGCTGCCCTTATGGACTTACCTTGCTGTGTAGAACAGACTGCCCTGCTTCCCAAGTGCTGGAATTAAAGACATGTACCACCACACCAGGAAAGGGCTTTCTCTCTCTCTCTCTCTCTCTCTCTCTCTCTCTCTCTCTCTCTCTCTCTCTCTCTCTCTCTCTCTCTCTGGGCAAGCTTTCTCTGTGTAACAGCCCTGGCTGCTCTGGACTTGCTTGTAGACCAGGCTGGTCTCGAACTCGGAGATCTGCCTGCCTCTGATTCCCAAGCACTTGTCTGGGTGATATGCACCACCACCACTGCCTGGCTCAGGGCTTTCTCTTAAAAGTTAGGATTAAAATTTTTTGTTGCTGGCCAATTGTGGCCAGGAGGCAGAGGCAGGCAGATCTCTGGAAGTCTGAGGCCAGCCTGGTCTACAAAGAGAGTTTGAGGACAGCCAGGCCTACACAGAGAAACCCTGGAACATCAAAACAAAGCAAAAATTGTTGCAATGAATGATGGAGACTTTGCAACTCTAGAACATTTCCCAACGGTCCTTTCAGTTTCAGATACTTCTCTAGGAGCTGAAACTGAGTGAAATTTGTTTTCCTGCCCTTGTAGGCCATGAGGCTGCGCTGGCATTGACACCTAGTCCTCTGATAATCCGAATTTTCCTTTAAGCCATAGAGACAATTTGCCCATTTCACCCCCTGGGTCACTTAAAGCCTTGAAACTAGAAGCATGGTCAGGATTGTGTCCAAGTGTGTATGTGTGCATGCACATCCATGTACTAACCTCACTTTTACAGAAAGCACCACAGTGGCCATGTTAGTAAATATGCTTTTTATTACTCTCTAAAACCCAGCACAGAGCACAGGCTTAGGAAGCGTGCCTGTGTTTCTACATTGACCAAGCCTGCGGCAGCTTGCTGAGAACAGCTTTGTCTAACCCAGCAGCCTTGGGTTAGCCCCGCGGGTGGGCTGTGGTGAAGAGAAAGCACTGTGTTCCCTCCTCTTCCAGTTTTGATTCACTCCTGGCTGGCTCTCTTAGGAAGCTCTGGATGGTAAAGAGATCAAATCCGAATTCTTTCTTGGAAGACCCTGTCCCTTAGGTTCAGTGACCCTCTTCCTCTGCTGCCTTTAGCTGTGTGACAGTTCTCACAAGAGAAAAGTCTGGTCCAATCCTTCTTGGTCTCTTTCAATCAAGCCTTAGGGCATGTAGTCTGTCAGTGATGGCAGATCTTCTCTGTGGGCTATTTTTAAAACTCTATTATATTTTATTGGGGTTTCTTACACCTCTTTCCCTTCCAAGCCTTATCCCTTCCGACATCCCAACACCTGGTAGGAAAGAAAGATGGTTAGTGGGGGGAGGGGCTGTGCCCCTTGCCCCTTCTCTTTAGTTACTTCTTTCTGGTTAGGGTTGTTAAGTTCCTTGGGGCCAGCCCAATCTTTGTTTCAGGAGATCTCTGACTTCTCGTCAAACTGCGTCAACAGCAACTAGGAGAAGGGTGTGAGGGGAAGCAGCAGCCCCCTTTCTCGGAGACCCCCAACACACTGGGCTCTGGCACTTATTCCCTCTCAGAGTCCTCAGAATTAAACTATCTGCAGCTGGCAAAGAGCCATTCTCAGAGCCCAAACGAAGCAAACAGTTTGCTGCTGTCAACAGTCATAATCAGACCCTTATCCCACACCTGGAATTAAATCAAAAACATGTTTACAATAACGTAACTGAGTTTTTAAAGACATCTAAACTTTCACTACACTTCTCCCTAACTACTCCCAAGACTTTAAGTCCTGTTTCCAGGAGCCAGTCTGCCACCCTAGGGGTATTACCTGAGACCAAGCACTTTCATTTTCTCACCATAAAACTATGAAATCAATTCCCAGCTGACACTCCTAGAGAGCCATGGTTGCTGCTGAGAACTTCATTCCTCGCCTGTCTGATGAAGCTCCTGGAATCGGATTAATTCTGCACTCTCTCGTCCCTTTAGCCTTGTCTTTTCACTTGGAAGCTTTCCTCCATTGTGTTTGACAAGTTCCTGGTTCACAAAGCTTGATTGGCTCCCTGTAGGATCTGCCTCTTCCCTCTCCCTGCATTGCTAGGCTAAGCTCCTCTCTGGCCTAAGCTAAGTAGGACCAGCACATATCAGTCCACTGCACACATCCCATTCCTCCATACATCTTGGCAAAGGAAGCATGGCTCTTCCCCATCACCTCTTCCTTCTCCATTATTTATATTTGCCTTCCCCCACTTCTGGCTTTCCTGTACCCTTCATTCCTTTTTTAAGTCTCTTTCTTTTACATCTACTTACCATTGCCCATCCACTCCCTCTCACTCCCACGCATCTTTCAGCAGCTGCCTCCTGCATTGCCTGCTCATGCTGAGGAAAGAGCATGGTTTCCTCAATAGCTCCCTGAATCCCAAAGTAAATGAGCCCTTCTTCATGGGATCAGTAGCTGTGTTTTCCATCTTGTCCTCATTGGTCCTTGGGAGCTATCAACCCCCCAAATGCTGTTCATCTTTTGGGATGAATAGACCTTGCTCTTGACTACTTCCAGTGTTGAAGAAGAGTGACTGGTTTGCTTTAGATGTCCCCTCATTAGTTCTTCCTGCATGTGGGGCTGCCTGTGCCCCTCCTAATCTCTAGCTTTCTCCTGTCTGTCTCCCAGCAGCAGGACCCTGCTAGCCACGCCCCTCATTTTTTGCTCCTCCCCCGTTGCTCTATGTGTAAGGGGTGGCAGGGTGCTAGCCAACCCAGAACCATCGGCAGTGTCCTCTGCACTGAAAGAGAGCTCTCCTGCCTTGCTCCTCTTCCACTCTTCCTCTCCCATTTTTAGTTAGCTGCTGAATTAATTAAATCCCACGTGCTGATTAGCATTCCTACAGGATCGAATACAGCAGGGATACTAAAGCAAGACTTCTTGTCCATTCAGGTAAAGTGATTCAAGGATGAAAAAAGACAGAGATGGGGAATAAAAGACAGACCAGGAAACCAACTTAAGAGTGGAATGAAACCAGATGCCTGAAAAGACAGGAGAAGCCACGGACCCTGTTAGAAAGGAAAATAATAAGCCTTGTTACCACTGGAGAAGTGAGAGTCCCGGGCAGCCTCTAAAGGTTAGGAGGTAGACCTGTGACTGAGATACTGACACTCACCAACAGCCTGGCAAGTGACACAGCGGGTGTTAGCTTGCTGCCTTGACTATCTGTAAAGAAGTGAGTTTAGTTTTCAGAGGACTGCTTTAGGTGGGAATAAAGGTGAAGTTCTTCTTTGCAAGGTAGCAGGATACTGTGCTGGAAGTAGTGGAGAGCAAGGCCCATTCATCTTGGGGTCACTAGCTCCCAAGGACCACTGATGCCAAGATGGAGAACACAGCTACTGATCCAATGGAGAAAAAGGAGTCACTTTGGTAGTCAGGGAGCTACCTGCTGTCATTCTTTCCACAGCACATGTTGCTCGTGCTTCTTTTCATCATCTTTTTGTCAGAGCTGGCTGGCTGGCTGGCTCCTGGAAGACAGCAACCTGCTTCGCAGAAAAAGACAAATTGGCCAGGTGTGGTGGCATATGCCTTTCATCACAGGGGGATCCAAGGCCAAAGAGAGTTCCACAGCTCCACAGTGAGACTCCACAAAACAAAGCAGGCAAATGAACAGAATATAAACAGCACTATCCTAAAGGTTATGTATTAGCTGCTGTTTAGTAAATTTATTGATTAGTATACAACCATATATGAAGTTGAGATCATTGTTGCCGAATCTGTGATATCTTTAAGTTGTAAATATTCTCTAGAGACAGTTGTTTGTTTATCTTGAGCTAGGGATCAAACCCATGGCCTTGCACACTCTAAGCTGAGACTCTACTCCTAAGCTGAACCCTCATCCCCTGCCTTGGCACCGTTCTCTCTCTCTGTTTGGTTTGTATTTTGAGACAGGGTTTCTCCGTGTGGCCCAGGCTGTCCTGGACTCGCTTTGTAGACCAGGCTCAAACTCAGAGATCTGCCTGCCTCTACCTCCTGGGTACTAGGATTAAAGGCACAGGCCACCATCACTCATCTCTCTCCCTCCCTCCCCCTCCCTCTCCCTTTAATTACAGAAAAGTATGATGATGACATATAAGTAATTATTTATTGAGTAGATTGGACAACTGAGTAGGAAAGGCTCTTAGAGGAGAGAGGAAAGTGGGTGGAGAAAGGAGTGTCCTGGGCTTCCCTTGACTTTATTTCCAGACAGGCTCTTTCTGTCTGTCCAGACTAGTCTACTTCTGCCTTCCTCCATCTGCTGGGACTATAGGAGTGTGTGCTATACCCTACTTTCCTTTTCAGTTCCTACCATCTTACATTCTGGATTTATAATTAGGACATGGTACAGATGGGCCTTTTACTCATTTAGCATGTTGTACTTTCCTATATTGTTTTTTTAAAAAAGTGAGATTAAAAACATACTTCCTAGGATGAGACAAGAGGATGACCAGATGTTTTTAAGACCAGTTGGGCCCTACAGGCGAGGCCTTGTCTCAAAAAAAAAAAAAAAAAAAAAAAAAAAAAAAGACAAAAACAAAATAAACAAGCAAAAATAAGCTATTTTGAATGAACATATAATACTTTATCAGAGAGATATATAATGATTTATAAAAACCATTTATTTATTAGACATTACAATGTTTGTTTGGTTTTTGTTGTTTGGTTAGTTTGAGATAGGGTCTCACTATGTAGGCCAGGCTGGACTTGAACTCTTGTCTAAGTTTCCTAGGTAGCTGGATTATAGTCCATGGCTGGCTTATTTCTAGTTTTGTTACCATTTATTTTTCTTCTGTGATAAACATGTAGGACTTAATGTATAAGCTTTTGTAGTTTCCTAAAATGGAGTTTCTGACTACAGCCTTGAGGAACTTTCTAGTATTTAATTTCAAATAGGTAAAAATCTCAGACACCACAAAGGAGTTTCATTGAAACTTTTTCCACATTTGCCCCTCCGGTCCTCTGTAGAGAGTTCCATGCATGCATATACATACGTGTTTTTATACAAAAAGAGAGATTGGTCCCATGTTCCTAATGTCGTGATTCAATCTAAAATGAACTTGGGCAATATTGTTATGAGGCATCCACCAGAAAGGAACGCTCAGATACAGGTTCAAGCCAATAGAAAGTCTTTGTTTGCCAGCTGGCAACTGCATTGGGTGTTCAGGACCCGAGTACAGTCCTGAGCAATTCTCAGGGTGAGCTTTAAAGCACAAAAGCCACATCCTGAGTTGACAACACTTCACTTATCATGAACAGTTAGCCAGAAGCAGAACTACAGAAGCCAAAATCAAGGTTAGTACATTTAAGGACTTTCCCAGAGCTATGGACTTTGATGGATTAGTCTGTGTTCTCATTTGGCAGGTGTTAAGGTCTAAGTACTGGGTTGTTGGGTCAGAATGGTGTCTTCCTACCTCTAATATGCATCAGCTGTGCTTAAGTTCTGGGGGCCTGTCACCATATCGTCTCCAGGATTTGAGAAACATTTGGTTAGATGAGTTTGTAGGGTCCTTTCCAGCTCTAACATTTAGTGACTAAAGCTTAGAGGTTTGGAAATGTAAGAAAGAAGAAACAGTGGGGTATAGTGGTACATACCTTTAATCCTACCACTTGGGAAGCAGAGACAGGTGGATCTGTGAGTTCAAGGCAAGCCTGGTCTATATAGCTAGTTTCATGATAGCCAGGGCTACAGAGAAACCCTGTCTCAAAAGGCAAACAAGAAAGAAAGGAAGGAAGGTACAAAGAAAGAAAAGAAGAAGAGAATGAATAAGGCTGGTAGTGTGGTACTTACCTTTAATCCTGGCACTGAGGAGGCAGACACAGATCTCTGTGAGTTCAAGGGCAGCTTGGTTTACAAAGAAAGTTCCAGAACATCTAGGGCTATATAGTGAGAGCCTGTCTCAACAAACAAACAAATAAGGAAAACAGAAAAGAAAAAGTAAGAAGACTGAGACTAAATCACCATCAAATATGATAGGCTGGCCTCACAGATTTGATTTTTGGAATTGTGTGTGTGCGTGTGTGCGTGTGTGTGTGTGTGCGTGTATGTGTGTTTGCGCGTGTGCTAGTACGTTTGCTCAAATCTGTATCTGAACACCGGGAGGAGGAAGGAAGAAGATTGTTCTGAGTCTGAGGGCAGTTTAGGCTACATGGGGCGTCTTGTGTATACTTAGCTATGTGTGAGGCCTTGTCTTAGGAATTTAAAAGAAAAGAAACCCAGAGCATTGGCGCTGAAAGGGAGTTTGGAGGCATTCACACTGGCGCTGGGTTTGCCGGGCCAAGAAGAGTAACCTGCCGACTCGACCACATAGACACGTGGGGCAAACTGCAGGCTGCCCTACTAAGACCTTATTTTCTCCACCCGTAGCGAAAGATGCCAACCACTTCATACAGTTTTAGTGAGGAATAGGAGTGTGTGCAAAGCGTTCCTCAGTGAGCATAGCATGGTGGATACTGTGTACAGTTGTCATAGCAAGAACCCTCATTTTGATGAGCAGAAAGTACAAGTCTGAAGTCACAGAGCTTGTGACACAGGGAGCAGCCAGGTCAGGGTCTGAGTTCTTACATTTGTAGTCCAGTTTCCTGGACTAAATGCAGTTGGCTTCAAATTTTAATTATATCTATACGTGTGTGTGTGTGTGTGTGTGTGTGTGTGTGTGTGTGTGTGTGTCAGGTTCTCACAGAGGCCAGAGAACTGGATTCCCCAGGACCTGGAGTTGCTGCTGGTTGTGATCCAGCTGATGTGGGTGCTGGCAATCAGACTCTGGTTCCCTGGAAAGCAGTGAGCGCTAACTATTGAGCCATCTCTCCAGCCCTCGTTGGCTTTTATTTTTTCCTTCTTATTCATTTTTTTTTTAAGCCAGTAGAAAGTCTTGATCAGCCAGCTGGCTCTTTAATTTCAGCACTTGGGAGGCAGAGGCAGGCAGATTTTCGGTGAGTTTGAGGCCAGCCTGGTCTACAGAGTGAGTTCCAGGACAGCCAGGGCTACCCAGTGAAACCCTGCCTCAAAAACAAAACAAACAAACACAACAACCACAAAACTAGACATGATGGCAATTTCAATACTTGGGAGACTGAGGCATGTTGATGAAAAACTCTTGACTCTTACCACAAAGGGGTTGAGAGATATTTTTTGAAGCTAATATAAGTGACTATAAGCTTGGCAGCACAAATTTTAGGGTACCCCAAATCCCATGTTCTGCTCTAGAAGCTAGAGGCAGAACAAAGAAAGTCATAAACCAAACCACCTTTCACTGGTAGACGCATGAGGAAGGTGGGGAAGCTCTGATAAAAACATGTTATCTCACAACGCCCTTGCTTTGAGGTTGGTGGAAGATGCTGGTCCACCAAGTTAAGCCATGCCAAAGAGAAGTCGGGCTCTGTCTGTACAGTCCAAGTGATTTACCCAGTGGAACAAAGTGTCAGTCAGCAACAGAGGAGGGCAGTGAATTGCTATGAAGAGGGCTAAAGGTGGTCCAAGATCTTTTCTCTCTGGATTTGCATCATTTCCAGCTGCCTGCAGTCAATGAAGTTCTGATCACTCAATCAGCCTTGTATCCTGGGAACGTTCTACAGGCAGGAGAATTTACCTGTGCAGGTTTCAGGCTCGTCTGTGCTGCATAGTGAAGCCCTGTCTCAAAATAAGATAGATAGATAGATAGATAGATAGATAGATAGATAGATAGATAGATAGATAGATAGATAGATAGGTAGATAGGTAGGTAGATAGATAGATAGATAGATAGATAGATAGATAGATAGATAGATAGATAGATAGATAGATAGATAGATAGATAGATAGATAGACAGACAGACAGAATAAGAAGCTGGGGCTGGTGAGACAGCTCAGTGGTTGAAGGCACATACTGCTCTTCCAGAGGACCTGTGTTCATTTCCCAGCACCTACATGGTACCTCATAACTGTTGAAATGTCATTTCCAGGGGATCCAGGATCTAATGCCTTCTACCCTCCACTGGGTACCAGACACGCACGAGGTACACTTATATGCAGGCAAAACACTCATACAATAAAATAAAAACAAGAAACCCTTTTTTAGAGAGAAAAGTTTTTTGTTTGCTTGCTTGCTTGTTTTCAGAGTGAAGGCAGAGGAGGGCAAGCATGCCAACACCGCCGCTCCTTTCACCACCCACCTTTCCCTTTCCTTAGGGCACTAATTGGAGTAGGAACAGGCAGGAGAGGACCTTCAGGGGAGGAGCTTCACTGGCCAGCTTCCCCGGCTGCTTCCAGCTCTGAGTAGTAAGCAGTGTGTTTTAAACCCCTCTCCGTGGGGCTGGAGAGATGGCTCAGTGGTTAAGAGCACTGGCTGCTCTTGGCAGAGGATCCAGATAGCTTCCCAGCACCTACATGGAGGCTCCGCAAATCCTCCTGTAACCGCGGTTCCAGAGGACCTGCCGCCTTCCTCTGACCTCCACAGTCACCAACCACATGGGGCGCACTCACACGCATTCAGGAAAAGTAAAAATAAATCTTAAAACTCCTTTCCTGACCCTGAAAGCCTACAGTCAAGGTTTGGGAAAAGCTAGTAGCCATTAAAGAACAAAGGGTGTGCACTTTAGTAATTACAGTGAGCCAGCTTGGTCTTGGGAATTGACATAGATACCTAACCCTCTCACCCCAGTGTGTGTGTTGGGGAGTGGGTGGTGGTGGTGATGGCGGATAGAAATCAGAGGAAGACTTTTGGAAACTTGTGGGTTTGGGAGAGTAAGCTCAGGTCATCAACCTTGGCCCACAAGTGCCTTTACCTACTGAATAAATAAATAGGTTTTCTTACTCGGTGGTATTAAAATGGAGGCCATGAAACACAGCAGTCCTAAACAATGTTCTGTCAGTAGCCTAGGTGGGATAGAATAGTAACAGAATCTGGCCTTTCCCCAATCCCGTGGACCTCCTGTTGACCTCCTCTCTTGAAATTATTTTTTCATGGTTTCTTCTATTACAAACACTTTTTGTTCCTGTTGTGCCCCTCTTTCTTCCTAGGTTCTTTTTGGTTGAAGTTCCTTAGATAGCTTTTTTTTTTCCTGTCTTTTTTTTTTTTTTAATAGAATACTAAGTATTGAACCTAGTGCATTTGTAGGCAAGTGCTCTACGGCTAAAAAAAAAAAAGATTCCTCAGACCTCTTTACTTTTTATTTTGAGATATTTCATTAAGTTACCTAGGATGGGGCTTGGAGAGATGGCTCAGTGGTTAAGAGCACTGGTTGTTCTTCCAGAGGACCTGGGTTCAATTCCCAGAACCAGCATGGGTACTTACAAACGCCTGTAAATCACCATTGTCTGGTCTCCATGGACACTGCAAGCAGGTGGTACATAGATATACATCCAAACAAAACACACATATGAACATTTTTCTAAAAGATACCCAAGATAGCCTTGAATTTGTTCTGTAGTTCAGACATGCCTTGAACATGTCTGCCTCAGCCTCTCCATGTAGCTTTGGCTGGAACTTTGCCTGTGCCTTTCCGGTCCTGGCTAGTTTTGTTTCTGAGGCTGGCCTAGAACTCATTATGTAGTCCCGAAGGGCCTCAGACTTGTGATCCTCTGTCCTCTGATACCCCAAGCCCATCCTTTACTTCTGTTCTCATTTAGTGTCATCTCTCTGAGTGATATACCTTGCTTTTATAGTTTTCTTAACTATAGTTTTATAGTTATCTTTACTCATGTTGATGTGTGTATCCGTGTCGTTGTGAGCATGTGTGTGGGGATGCCAGCAGAAGAGGATGTTGGAGGTTGTGAGCCACCCAGTGTGGTTCTGGGAATTGAACTGGGTTCCTCTGTAGGAGCAGTATGTACCATCTCTCCATCTTCTTCAGTTTAACTATACCAGAATTCTTCCTTGAGCTTCCAATGTATCTATCTGCTTAGTCACTTCTACTTCATTAATTCAAATACACATTATCTTTAAAAGCCAACTCCATTATTTTCTTGTCAAGCCTATTTCTTTTTTTTTTAAGATTTTATTTATTTATTATGTATACAGAGTTCTGTCCGCATGTATACCTGCATGCCCCAAGAGGGCACCAGATCTCATTATAGATGGTTGTGAGCCACCATGTGGTTGCTGGGAATTGAATTCAGAACTTCTGGAAGAGCAGCCAGTGCTCTTAACCTCTGAGCCAACTTTCCAGCCCAAGCCTATTTCTTTTAGTCTCTCTTATATTAGGTAGTTTCATCGTTTTTCTGATGCCTCCAAGCAGAGAACACCATTCTGGGTTTTTTTTGTTGTTGTTTATACTTACCCCTTACTATATGCAGTTAAGGAAAGTCTCTGCCTCTGGTTCTGTCCCTATTCAAATCTGTCCTCCCATTAGTTACTAAGATGACCTGTTGGAAGATAGGTCTTGCTGTTTGACCCCTGCTGAAAATGTCTGGGTTTCACTCAGTGATCTCAGAGAAACATTAACATTTCTTAACTGTCAGGTGTGACTCTGGAGACTAGCTTTGTCCTTCAACAACAGCAATCATGATAGTGACCACCCTCTGCTTAGCATTTCCTCTAGATCACATGTCACATTAACTCATCTAGGCAACAGCTCTGTGAAACAGAAGCTGTTCTACCCATATCACACATGGAGAAAATGAGGCAAAGAGATGTTTATAGTGAGACAAGCAGCTGGCATTCAAACCAGGCTGCTTGGGCCTTTGAGCCGATACTTTTAATTTAACATTTGAGACAGCTCTCATTGTGTAGCTCAGGCCATCGAACACTCTAAATCTTCTTGCTGTATCCGCCTACGTGCTGATACTGCAGGCATGTGTCACTACATGTGGCAAAACTCACTCTTATTTTAAAGATTTATTTATTTCTTACTTTGTGTACTTTATTTTATGTATGTAAGTGTTTTGTCTGCATGTATGCATATACACCACATGTGTGCCTGGTGCACACAGAGGTCAGGGGTGGGTGACAGGTCCAGAGGCGGAGTTAGAGACAGTTGTGAACTGCCGTGAATTGCTGAGATTGGAAGCCGGGTCCTGCGCAAGAGCAGTAAGTATTGCTAACCACTGAGCCATCTCTTCAGCCCCCCAGCTTTTCATTATGTGCCAGATGCACAATTATCTCTTCTGACATGTCTCCTATACATCTTCTTATTCTCTTTGCTGCATAGCAGCAGTCTGCTTATAGTTCTTTGTGTGAATGATTGCTCTCTTGCAGACCCAGCATAATTCCTTACACCGTACAGGCATTTATTAATTGTGCATGACCATGAGTGACTAACTAGACTAGAAGGATTCTGGATTAGGGCATCTAGGGTAGGACACTAGGAGAGCACCTTACCTAGGGGCCTAGAGAGCCTACACTTTATCTAACTGAGTAGGTATATAAACCATGTCACAACAGTCCTTCTGCTCTTGATACAGTGGTAGAAACCCAGTCCCTGCAGTCCTGGAACCCGGGAGACTTAGAGCTAGCCTTGGATTTGCTACTTAAGGCAACAAAGACTCTATCTCTACACCCAGAATAAGTGAGTTTTATATTTAAAAGAGTGAGCTGACATGATGCTGCAGACATGTTTGTCCCAGCACTTGGTAGGCTGAGGCAGGGGGATCTGACTTTGGGCCAGCCTTGGAGACATGGTGAAAGCTGTCTACAAACAAACAAACAAACAAGCAAACCTGGAGCTCAGGAGTCAGAGTCCCAGTTGTTTCTCTCAGTGGTGAGCCTGCCTGCCTCAATTTCTCCATGTAAAACCTGGGCAGAAAGAAGACTAGCCCCCCATTTCACAGAACTGTTGACTAATTTAGTTGTGTTCCTGATGTACTTAAAAGGTAGTCACTGTTATGATTTCTAATGCTGAAAGAAATGAAGCTGGTCTTTGGAGCCCTCGAGTGACAGACAGCTGTGGGCTTCATCTAGTGGAGGAAGAGGCAGCCATAGGCTCTGCTTCAACCTCTGGTCCTGGGATCTAGCCTCGCTGGTTTTCAATCTTTGTGTCCCAGTCATCCCTCTGTGTGAAATGAGCCGAAACAATGCTTTCTTCTAGTAAGAGCGGTAAGAACACAAGAGCCAAAGTCAAAGAGAAAAGGCCAACAGTGCCCTCCCTGCCTGCAGCCTCCTGATGAGGCTTTGCCAGTAGGCTTCCAGAGCTGGTATGCTGCCCAAAGGCACTTGATAGCCCTTCTCCCTTATCCAGTCCACCAGGGCAAGTTCTTTCTTCCAGGCTTCTGTCTTACAAAGTCCCAGAGTCTCTCTACTGACTGAAATCTGATGATGCATGTGTGTTGTTTTGTCCCTTTGAGGATATCTTATTCCTAGAAAGGAGCACTTTTTATTTACTTATTTCTGGTCATTGCATGTGTGCACACTTGTGTGTCATGGCTGTGCTTGCGGGAGTCAGTCCTCTCCTCCCACCATGTGGGTTCTGAGATGCAAACTCGGGTCACCTTATCAGGCTTGCCTGTAAGTACCTTTATCCACTGAGCCATATCACTGACTCCTTATTAGGCAATTTTTTAAAAGATTTATTTATTTTATTTAATGTATGTACATGTTTTGTCTGCATGTACATATGTGTACTGTATGTGTGCCTGGTGCTTGACACAGGAGAACAGAGAGGGTGCCAGACCCCTTGGCAACGGAGTTCTAGACAGTTGTGAACTACTGTGTGGTATTGGGTCCTCTGCCAGAGCAACAGTGCTCTAAACCTCTGATTTATCAGGCTTTGTTGTTGTTTTATTTTTCAAGACAGGGTTTCTCTGTGTAGCCCTGACTGTCCTGGAACTTGCTTTGTAGACCAGGCTGGCCTTGAACTCAGAAATCTGCCTGCCTTTGCCTCCCAAGGACTGGGTTTAAAGACATGCGCCACCACCTCCAGGCATCAGGCTAGTTATTCTTAATTCTCATTAGAGCTCCTTGGTTCTGGAAGCTGTCTCCAGTCTGACCCAGAACTGAAGGCTGAAGTCCGTGAAGGAGTAAACAACCTCACTGAGTGCAAGCTCAGAAGGAGGCTAAGGTTCATCAGAAAACATTCTCTTCATTCTCCAGAGTCTCTTGATGGGCATAGCTTTGAAGCTTTGGTGAAGACAGAGGAGGGTGTAGGACATTTTCTAGCCATCCATCTTTCTGGAAAACAGAATCCTGAAGTGATAACTCATCTATCTCTATTCCCAACCCCAAATAATGAACTAAACAGATTGGTCCATCCAGAGTTGACACATGAGAGTGTGGGCTTTGTTCGTTCAGTAAATACTTGTTGGGCACCTCTGTGACAAACACTATTATTGGTGCTTGGGGTTACACCAGCAAACAAAGCAAAGATCCTCACCCTTTTAGCATGCCTGCCACCAGTGAAACAGAATGCAGACAGCAAACATAATGATCAAGTTCTGTAATCTGGCAGATGATAATCTATGTGTTGGGGAAAGAAGAGTGCATGTATATATATGAAGAGTGCATGTATATATATATATAAAGGGGATTTATTAGAATGGCTTACAGGCTATGGTCCAACAAATCCAACAATGGCAGGTTATGAACAGAAGGTCCAGGAATTCACAAGTTGCTCAGTCCAGGAGGCTGGCTGTCTCAGCTGGTGTTCAGTGAATGCTGGGATCCCAAAGAAGTAGGCTGTAATGACAGTGATGACTGGGCTTGCTAGCAAGGTGAGAGCAAGCAGGCAAAAAAGAAATGCTTTCTTCTTCCATGTCCTTATATAGGCTTCCACCAGAAAACATGGCCCACCTTAAAGGTGTGTCTTCCCACTCAAAATCTGGATCAAAGGCATGTGTCTTCCCTCCTCAAAGGTCCTACTAGACGTTGATTCACCAGACTAGAGTGCAACCAACAAACCCAGGCATCCCCCTGTCATACCAAAACAAACAAACAAACAAAAATCACCAAAACAATATCTCACAGGTGTGCCCTCCACTTTTGGATTGTCATTCATTCCAAATGTAGCCAAGATGACAAGAATAGCCATCTCAGCTAGCTGTGCACGTATATGGGAAATGTCCCAAGAATAGCTAGTGCAAAGGCCCTAACATGGGGTGCATATCGGGGTGGGAGGGTGAAAGTGGGGAGTTCATGTTGGGAACCTCTGAAAGTGATGGGCACTGAGTGCTTTCTGTCCCTTTGCTTGGCTGTCTGCCTTCACTCCTAGCAGCCATCCCTAGCCAGCTTCTCCTTTGCCTCTTCAAGGAGGCTTAGAAAATACTTGTTGGACACAGCGATGGTTCCAGAAGACAATCCACAGCTTATCAGTATTGAACTTTGTAGCTAGCTGCCCCTGCTGTGGGAGCTGGCCAGGCTTGGCAGTGTTATTTGCTAATCCAATAGTCATCATTTGCACTGTAGCTCTGCGGTGCCTCTGTTCCTGACGATGGCTCAGTGCTGAGGGGTCTGAGAGACAAAACAGGCTCTGTCAGGGGACGTGAGCCAGGTTGGAACCCATGACTCTGGCAAGCTGGACTTTGCCTTCTCACTGACAGGAAAAGGAATAATTTAGCAAAGACAACTTTTTTAAAAAACTGTGTCCAGATGATCCCTATGGTGCGAGCGTGGGAGAGCGGGATGCAGGTGAGCCAGCCCTGTGGGCATGAGCACGGGAGGGCTGACCCCAGTGCCCTTCTGCTGTGAGGTGGAGCAGGTTGGGGCGATGCCCTTCCCCCCTCGCCCCTCGCCACAGGTGGTAGTTAGGAATGCTGCTCCTTTTGTCATTGGAGAGAGCTACCTCTGCTCCTCACTGGCCGGAGCACTCAGGAATTCGGGCCCTGCACCCAGTGGAGCTGGCCCTGATGGCAAGGACAGAGCAGGGGAAAGCTGACTCGGTCCCTGTATGGCTGCAGCACTTGGGGGAGCGTGTGCCTTGAGTAGGCAGCAGGCAGGGGTGCAGGTGAGCTGAGCCTGCCTCCTGCCAGTGGTGGCATTGGGTGGCCTAGCCAGAGCTGCGCTGGAGAGCTTGCCCTGGTGGACTGGATAAGGGACAGCCGGTGAGCTGATCAGCTTAGGTACCACCCAGGCGCAGATCCAGGGCTCTGAGTTGGCCCACCCCAAAATCTACATCATTTGTGAACTGTTGGGGTGCATGAAAGGGCTACTCATGTTGATCCAAAGCTGCAGGATCTCCATGACACAGGGTAACAACAGGATAACCAGGAGGAGTCCTAATTAGGATCCAATATTGACAGTGCCACAGAAGCCAGAGGCCTTAAAACCAGGCCAATGACACCTTGCAATGAACAATTGCAAGTGAAATTGTATGGACAGAGGGGTACACTGAGGGACACACTGTGGCACACTACAGCCTCCACGATGAGCTGTTTGCTATGATTTGTTTTGTTTATTTTTTGTTTGTTTGTTGCATTTTTATTTTGTGGAAGAGGTTGCAAGGGCAGAGGTGGAAACCAGGGGACAGGAAGAGAAGTGGGGTGTAGCATGTGAAACTCAATAGGAATCAATACAAAGTTAAAAACAAACAGAAACCAACTACATTTTTAGGGCTAGGTTGTGATTAGAGGAAGACCGCCCTTGGCTATCATGCTTCCCAACGTTTTCTTGTGTGCTGTACCCAACCCCTGTGTGTGTGTGTCTAGACCAGAGGAGGACATTGGGTAGCCTATGTACTCAGTCAAGACATGGTTGCTCACTGAGCTAGCTAGGAATCCTCCTGACTCTGCCCACCCACAGCAGTGGGCTGAAAGGTATGTGCGGCCATGCCTAGCTTTTTATATGGGTGCTAGAGATTAGAAACAGATCTTGCACAGCGAGTGTGCTTGCCTGCTGAGCATCATCCTGGTCCTCCCATTTGTTCTGGGAGGGGAGGCGTTGATAAGGATTTTGATATTTTAAAATATGAAAATTAAGAGGAAGACTTTTTTTTTTAAGAACAAAAGACGTGGGCTGGAGAGATGGTTCAGCATTTAAGAGCACTGGCTGCTCTTCCAGAGGACCCAGGTTCAATTCTCAACACCCACATGGCAGCTGACAACTGTGTGTAACTCCAGTTCCAGGGGATCTGACACCCTCACATGGACATACTTGCAGGCAAAACACCAATGCACATCAAATAAAAATGAATAAATCATTTTTTAAAAAGATAAGAAGAAAACAAAGTAAAATACACCTTAGTTTTGTAGGTGTGGGCTCCTCAAAGAAGGGTTGCAGAAAGTAGGGTATGAGTCTTACTAGCATGCTTGGGGCTCTTCATTTGATTCCTAGCATAGAAATGTAGAGGGAGAGGATGAAAGGTGTGTGTGTGTGTGTGTGTGTGTAGAACAAACAACTGAATTTCTAAGTTTTTTTTTTTCTCTCTCTCTATCACTTTCTCTGATTGAGAAAGGGACTTCACTTTGTTCCCATTTATCTATGAATGGGTCAAGAAAAGATGCGCAGTAGGGAAGTGGTCCTCATGAGAGTGATGTCCAGAAGCTGCTAGGGGCCTGTCTTAGGGTCTCCTCATGACAGGGGGTCACATACCCCAGCTGGTGTAAGACACTTTAGCTTCAGGCTGGAGTGATGGCTCTATGGGCTTACTGCTTTTTGCAGAGGACCAGGTTTGGTTCCCAGCACCCACATGGCAGCTGAAAATTGTCTCTAACCCCAGTCTCAGAGAATCCAGTGCCATCTTCTGGTCTCTTTGGAAACCAGGCACACCATGGTACACACATGCTGCAGGCAAACACATGGTATGTGTGTGGGGGGGATCATCTTGAGGCCAGTAGTGCAAAGTTAAGTGGCCTTGGGGATTCAGCAAAGTGAAAACAGAAAGGGGGACTTGTTAGGAATACCCCTGGAGGTGCTTGGGGTCTCTGAGACTGGGTGGGATTTTGGTTTGATAGAAGTCGAAGCTTTGGGTGCATAGCATAGCTGTGTCATGTAGTGGGAGGCTTCCCCCAAAAGAGGGCGAAGACAGCTAGAACAGAGTTCTGGAGCAGATTGTCCAGAACTGTGTGAAGCACAAGCTCCTGCTATGGCTCACCATGCCCACAGAGTGCAGAGTAATTTCCTGAAGCCCCCAAGGGACTGCTACAGGTGAAGGCAAGGACAGACCAGGAAAGGGAGGATCGTTCAAGCTCTCCAGGAGACCTGTGTAACTTAGAAAACCTCTCCTGACTTGTTTCCAGCGTGCTGAGATCACTGGCATGCAACACCCACCCAGGACACCTGTCAGACCCTCAGTTAGACTTGCTGGTTGCTAAGGTCTCTGTCCTCTGAAAGTGTTGGTCTGCGTGTGCCAGCAAGTCTTATGTCAACTTGACACAAGCTAGAGTCATCAGAGAGGAGGGGACCTCAGTTGAGAAAATTTTCCGTAAGATGGGGCTGTAGACAAGCCTGTAGGGCATGTTCTTATTTAGTGATCGATGGGGGAGGGCCCAGCTCATTGTGGGTGGTGCCATCCCTTGGTTGATAGTCCTGGTTCTACCAACCAGAAAGCAGGCTGAGCAAGCGATGGAGAGCAAGCCAGTAAGCAACATCCCTCCATGGCCTCTGCATCAGCTCCTGCCTCCAGGGTCCTGCCCTGTGTGAGTTCCTGACCTGACTTCCTTTATCACCTGTGATATGGAAGTGTAAGCCAAATAAGTCCCTTTGTGCCCAAGCTTCTTTGGTAATGGTGTTTTTGTTTTGTTTTGTTTTTCTTTGAGATTATCCGTTTAAAAAAATATTTTTTTATTTTTATTAATTACAGTTTATTCACTTTGTATCCCCCCTGTAGCTCCCTCCTCCCCTCCCAATCCCACTCTCCCTCCCCCTTCTCCACCCATGCCCTTCCCTGGTAATAATATTGTCAAAGCAGTAGTAACAGTAACTAAGTCACTGTGATTGTAAAGAGTGATAGGCTTCTTCACTGGGAGCTGGCTTGGTATTTCGGCTTTACATCTGGATAACAGAGCTCTGTGTTGTTCCTTTATGTAGTCTTAGAATCCTCTTCAGCAGGCCAGGTGTGGTGTCATACACTTTTAACCTTAGCACTAGGGAGGCAGAGACTTGTGGGCTTCTGTGATTTTTGAGGCCAGCCTTGCCGACATAGTTAGTTTCAGGACAACCAGGGCTATATAGACAGACCTTGTCTAAAAAGTAAAAACAAACAAAACAAAACAAAACAAAACAAAAAAAAAGAGTCCTCTTCACCTTGAGACAGTGGATCTGTCTGCCAGTGTCTAGACCAAAACTCCTCCTGATCATTTGATGGTGCTTTCCACAAAGCAGAAGTGCTTTGTGCAAAGAAAGGAAAATTAATGGCTGTATGTATAGCACATAACAGAGTTATATATACAACTTACGTGAGGCCATGGGTCAATCCTTAGAGCTAGCAAAAGAAGAAGAGGAAGAAGAAGGAGGAGGAGGAGGAGAAGAAGAAGAGATGAAATTAAATTAAAAAGTAGAAGCTAGGCTTGGTGGCTCATATCTTTTTTGTTTGCTTTGTTTTGTTTTAATATTTTTGAGTCAGGGTTTCTCTGTGTAGCGTTGGCTGTCCTGGGACTCACTGTGTAGACTAAGCTGGTCTCAAACTCACAGAGACACCTCTGCCTCCTGAGTGCTGGGATTAAAGGTAGGGTCACTGCCCTACATTTTCTCTTCCTTCCTTCCTTTCTTTCTTTCTTTCTTTCTTTCTTTCTTTCTTTCTCTTTCTTTCTTTCTTTCTTTCTTTCTTTTTCTTTCTTTCTTTCTTTCTTTCTTTCTTTCTTTCTTTCTTTCTTTCTTTCTTTCTTTCTTTCTTTCTTTCTTTCTGTTTCTGTCTTTCTCAGAGAGAGCTATATTTATTTTATTACATCTATGTGTATGTGTGTGTATGTGTGTGAGGGCGCCATGGTGTCCGTGTGGCGATCAGAGGGCACTTGCTGGATGCTGGAGTGAGTTCTCTCCTTCCACCATGTGGTTCTCAGGATTGAATTCTGGTTGTTCTGTTTCTCAGCAGGCACCTTTAGCCACTGAGTCACACCCCTGTCAGAGTTCCCCGTCCTGGGCTCTGAGCTGGCCTAAAGTTGGGACAGAGGTAAAAGTGTTGGCAAGGAGTTACCTATGCCTCACTTGGGTGGAAAGACTGTGTCGCATTCACTCACCTCTCGGGTTTAACACCCTTTTTCCACGCCAGTCCCCTCTACCTGCAGCCCCTGCCTGTCACCACCCTGCCTTCCTTCTTCTCCATCCCTCCTTTGGGTTCCTTCTGTGTCCTCTGCGTTCTAAGCAGACAGGCTCCCTCTCTGCCTCCAGATCTCCGCTTGTCTTCTCCTCCCCTCTACCCCCAGCCTGGCAGCCTGCCCTGTAGGAATGTTAATTAGCATTCACGATTTAATTAATTCAGTAGCTAATTAATGATTGGGGACTGGAGGTGGGGAGCTAGGATACTGGGGGGTTGTGAGCCGAAGGTGGCAGAGAGAAGTAGCCGAGGCTGCAGAAGGCATCGCAGATGGCAGTGTGGTGGCTGGCACGGTGCCCACTGCCATGGATGCAAGCACACTTGCACGCACGCACACGTACACACAAAACCGGAAAGGGTGATCGAGGAATAAAATCAAAAGCCAGGAGAGAAGGGCACAGGGGCCCTGGGAACCAAGGCTGGGGGGCTGGGGGTGGGGAAGACTCTAGATCTATTTGAATCTACTCCGGAAGTGGAAGAGTAGGAAAGAAACAACCACGGGGCGCAGAAAGAAGAGCGCTCTCCCGGTACCCCACCCCACCCCCACCCCACCCCAGCCACCCCTCCTCCCTGGCATGGAATTCATGGGCACCAGCTGAGGACAGGGTCCCCTCCCTCTGCCTGCCACATAAATATTGGCACCGAGGACCCAGACTCTGAAGGACAGGGCATTCCGAAGAAAATAGTTTCCATTTTAAGTTGCCTTTTAATGTATATATGTGTGTGTGTGTGTGTGTGTGTGTGTCTCTCTACATATACTACATATAATGTATATTATATATATTTAAAGTGCACCTGTTTTGGCATGAGGGTGAAGGCGAGTGAAAGAAGGTGACCGAGCCAGGAGGAGAGAGAGCACAGATGGCTTGGTGGTGGTATGGTGTGGTGAGTTGTGGGGAGGAACAGGGGGTGGCACAGAGGTTGGGGTGGCTGATCTGAGGACCCTGCCTGCCTCTCTTCATTTTACTATGGTTATAGGAGAAAGAGAAAGAAAGAGAAAGAGAAAGAGAGAAGGGGGTGGGGAGAGAAGCGAGACAGATGGCAGAGTGGAGAGGCGGCAGCCAGTGCCGGCACTGCCCAGCTTGGGCGGACCCAGCTTCCCCCGCCTGCCAGCTCTCCAAATGCCACCCTTCCCCCATCTTCCCCTCTCCCCATCCCCCCCAGCTTGGCACTGATCTCAGGGAGAGAGAGGGAGGGAGGCTGGGCAAAGAGCATCTGTTCCCTCCATTCTCCTAGCTCCATCGGCTGCCAACCTAGGGCCATCGCCTGCCTCCATCACCCCTTCGCCTGCCTGCCCACCACCCAATCCCAAATGGGTGCAGGATCAGGTGCCGAATCTGGCTGCCTCCTCGGGTACCAGTCACTGCATTGCTGTGTGTCTGCCACCGCTGCCTGGCACTCATGGGGCCGTGTGTGTGTATGTGTTTGTGTGCGCGCGCATGTACATGTACGCATACGCGTGTGTTGTATGTGAGCCTCCTGGGCATGGGTGGGGGTTGGCATTGCGGTTGCCACTGTAGCATCCAACTAGAAGGGTAGAAGGATGGAGTGGAAGGAAGAGGGGAGAGGCGTGGGGCCTTGGAAGGGAGAAGAGGGTGCATCAGTTGCTTCATGCTGTCTGATCGCAGGCATGGGCACCGCAGCTGCCACCCTTGTGCCCATGGAGATGGGAGGGGACAAACGCAGGGGGCAGCGACAGGAGTCCTTGTGCTCTGGGAGGAAGATGCGGCACACAAGAGCCGTTGGCATCACAAGTGTTGGTCTTGTGCCCAGGTCTGGGGTTATGGGGACCAGGGAGACGAGAAGGCATGTGCTGCCGATGCTGCTGTCCCTCTAGGATGAGCTCTGAGAAGTGTGTGGACCACGAAGGAGTTATCTCTGTTTCGGTCTGAGAGTAAAGAGAGTAGATGGGGAAGTGCCAAGAGAGAGTGAAGAGACAGGAGGAGGGACTGTGCCACTACTACCCAGGGAGAACTTGTCTGGGCTGGCAATGTGGCCTTTTGTGAGAACACTGAAGAAGACAGCAGGGAAACGGGGGTGTGAGGGGAAGCTGGTGCTGCCCATGGAGCCTGGCATGGCTGTGGCGCTGTGTGGAACGGGGCGGGTGACAGTGTCCCTCTTAGTGTGGTTGAGAAGGCTGCTGTGCTCCGAGTTAGGTGGTGAGATGAAGGATGTTTCATTTGGGAGAACAGACTTTTTTTTCTGCCAGGTCCTCCTTCCCATTCCCTGTTAGGCATGGAGAGCTGACTGACGGATGGAGTGTCGCTTGAGGACACAATGGAAGAGGCATGCCATTGCTGAGCCCCCACGGATGAAGAATGGTGAGCCCTGACAGTCCTGCTGGCCTCCAGAAATTTCCCCGCTGAAGATGGCCACATCCTCCAGCTTGCTCTGTATGTGGCATTATCACAGGTATTGCAGGGAGGGAAGGGGTCGTGTGTGGAGCTGGGTTGTGAATTGGGAAGGGTACCATTTTGTGGATCGCAGTTGTGCTGTCCACTCTTACAAGTGTGGTTGGTTTTTCTCCCTGGTGCCTCCTTCTCCTCCCCCTCTCTTTGCCTCTCCCCTCTTTCATCATCACCATCTGGGTCCAACCGCTTGGCACCCAACCAAGTAGATGCCGCCACACTTGGCAGTGTTGCACTGGCATGTGACCAGTGACTCAGATTCTGGCACTGCGGCAAACCCAAAAGCCGCCAAAATTGCTCATGATACCACTTGTCGGGCAGTGAGGGAGAGGGGTCATGTGCACAAACGTGCCAGGCGCTGGGCGGAGCTCCAGATGAGGAGGTGGCATGTGAGGCTGCCCTTCGAAGATGGACTGAAGCCAGTGTTCACTAGGAACCTCTCACTCCTGCTGTTCTCTGAACTGGACACTCAACTCCCTTCTACCCTCGCTGACTCCAGGAAAGGGATTTAGATGGTACCACACTGTATAAAAAGGGATCTAGATAAGGACTCATTTACAGCCGAAGCCGAAGCCAGGGGCTGTGTGCTTCTCTGGGCAAGTAGGACAGAAAGAAAATGAAGGGGGAAAAGGCCTGCAGAGAGGCTTGGCAGCATCAAAGAGAGCGAAGGAGAGACCCTCAGGCTTTTCTGCCGTCTTGTGGTTGAGATGACTGGTTCCCCTGGTTCTTTGTTGAGATTATCCTAGAAGGAAGAGAGGGACTCTAGAACTGGAGAGCTGTGACGGCTGGACAAAGGCACTTGGGACTTCTCCAAAAACGGTAGGATTTTGTTTAGGGATTTCCCAATGGCACGCCAAATAGGTCTGGATTAATTTCTGTCTCTGAAATCTACTCTTGGAAGGGAGACCAAGGTCCAGCAGTGACGATGGTAGAGGAGACACGAAGCTGTGAAGGACAATCTCCTTATCTGTGGCGACATGCAAGAGCCCCTGAAAATATTTAACCTTAAGCTGCCCTCTGCAAGACCCTTCGGCAGCAGTGGATGTCTGATTCCTGGTAGGCAGAGGTTCTAGGCCGTCCATCTGGAAGATCTGGAGAAATATCTGGCTTTGGGTAAAGTCAAAGGAGAGACTAGATGGCTCTCAGAGATAAGGCCCGCTCCTGGGAAGTAAGCGGCTTTGTTGCCCATGCTGGGCGGAGCTGCTCTGGGCTGGGGGAGTTCTAATTCCAACATCTCTGGAGATGGATGGCCGTTTCCACAGGAGAAAAGAAAGAGGAGGTCTTCAGTCAACACGGTAAGTAGATAGTGTTTAAGAACTGTTTTCTTCTGCTAGAGAGAACTCTCTATAAGCACATGATACCATGAGATTCTAATAGACTGGAAACTTGAAAGTGTGTTAGGGTAATGAGGATGCTGTCTCTGAAGAGGGAAAAATATAGAATTGGGTAGAGCTTAGTGGAAGAGCACTTGCCTAGCATGTGTGAGGTCTTGGGTGCAATCCCCAGCACTAAAGGGGAAAAAAAATCTGAAGTGATGTTAGCCACGTGGTGTAGCAGAGTCGTTCTGAGAGAGCTGGGACAGGTCTCAGATATATACGGGGCTGAGCTTCCAAGGACAGCAGCTGTCGGTGAACAGCATAGATCATTTCAGATAGATCTGATTTACTCTGTGTAGTGTGGCTCAGAAATGCACATTTCATTAATTATGATTTGTGGTACTGGGAATTGAACCCAGGACTTGTGCGTGGTAGGCAAACACTCTATCACTGAGCTATGGCCCCTTTCTGCTTCTTATTTTGAGATGAGGTCTTGCTAAATTCAAGGCTGGCCTTGAGCTAACTCTGTAGTCCAGGCTATCTTAAATGTGAGAACCTCTTTCTTCAGCCACTCTAGAAGCTGAAATTACTGGTTTGTACCACTAGACTGATCTCAGGCTACGTTTTAAACACTCAGGTAACCCTGATGCAGGTGGAAAACCTTGGGACAGACTGTTCCACAGGATGGCACTCATCTTGTAGGACAGTCGGTCTTAACTGAATTTTCCTTGTCTTTGTATCTCTGTGGCTCCTTGACCACCTTCATGGCACACAATTGATGTATATGTTGTGGGTTATGTGCATGTATATGTTGAGTGAGGGCAGTTGGTAAAAGTCGGGGAGTTGTGAGGTCTACTGAGGCACATGTAACTTGTTAGAAAAGTGATTGCAATGGGCAGTACTTACTGCAGAGGACCTTCCTTGATAATGCTTTCAAAGCCCTGCTTCCTTTTCCTCCCAGTTCCAACTGCTGGCTGCCCTGTGTTTCTGAGATTAGGAGCATTGCTCAATGTCCTATGTGCTCCATCGAGATCTGTGTGGATTTTGTGGTGAGAGAGTGATAGATCCTATTCGCCTGTTGTTTTGGAGACCTGGGTTATGAAGTAGTAATAGTCAGTGGTATACAGGATTGGCAAACAGCCCAGAACTTGCAGATAGATCATACCATTGCTGAGGCTTGAGTCATTTGGTGGGATATATCTAGTATTCTTCAAGTTCAGTGGAGAAGATGTTATGCGGGGTTTTGACATTATTCAAAAAGGACCATAGTTATAGATGTGGGGCGACAGTGAGCCCCTGCTGACCACCCATTTCTGTACGTTAGCCGTTGGGCTGGGAAGACTGTGTGTACAGTTGGGTACAACTGTATTGCTTCCCCACTCTACTTGGGCAGATTTGGCTTCTTTCTGTCTTACTTATAACCATTCAGCCTTCTTCTCCACTAACTTCTAGCCAGACATCTCTCTCTCACTAGGGAACTGCAAGAAATCCATCTCATACTGGCAGGGAATAATGCTATCTACTCCATTTCTGTTTGTTTTGGTTAGAGGATTAGCTGGGTCCCTCTATATCATGGAGGGTCACAGGGTGGTTACATAATTGAGTCACGTAATCTTGTCACTTGGTGTTATGTTTTTGGGAAGTGTAGTGTCTTCACTTGGGCCTAGTGGCACAGGCCTGTGATTTCAGCTGCTCAGGAGGCTGAGGCAGAAAGATCATGAGTTTAAGAGCTTTTTGGGCTACAGAGCAACTTCAGACCCTGTCTCAAAAGAATTAATTAAGCTAGGTGGCACATACCTTTCATCCCAGCACTTGGGAGACATAGACAGGCAGACCTCTAGTCCAGCTTCCTCTACAGAGTAAGTTCCAGGACAGTCAGGGTTATACAGAAAAACCTTGTCTCAAACCTTCCTCCCACAAAAAAAAAAAAAAAAAAAAAAAAAATCATTCCAGCAACCAAGACATGGAGGCCAGAAGACCCAGAGTTCAAGGTCATTCTGAGCTCTATAGAGAGTTAAGTCTAGCTTAGTGTATATGAGATTCAATATGAAGAAGAGGAGGAGGAGGGCTGGGGGTGGTAATGTGTGGAGCTGGGCCTGGGGCTTGGTGGCAGAACTCTTGCTTAATATTTGTGGGGCCTAGATTTGATTTCTAGTAGTAGGCTCTCCAAAGAGGAGCATTTTCTCAGTGTTGTTCTCTTCTTCAAGTTTAACAGACCTTGGTCTAGCCTTCTTCCGTCAGTGTCCTCTCTTAGAATCTACTGCCTTTATTCAGTAGTAACTGCAACCGTAGTGCTGTGGTCTTTCTTCCTAATTCAGTCCCCTAGAAATGGTAACCTTATAGCAACAGGCTTCTGAGATATGCCCCCTAACTTTCCAATACCAGGCTTTCCTGTAACAGAGCCCCAGCCCAGTCTACCCAGTTTCAGGGTGATATAATGTTTCCTTGACTTCTCATCTATAGACCCCAATCATTTATGGCCTTTCCCCCATGAAATATTCATGGTTAACACTAACTGATGCTGGTCATATTTTCTTGAGACTTGCTGTATCTGTGAGCTTCCTCTGTCTCCATTCACATGAGGAAAATTGGCAAGTGTGAGGTGTTTGTAGGCAAGTGCCCTTCCGCTAACCTACAACCTCAGTTCCTAGAAGGTGTTGGTTCTTAAGGGTGTGAAGGATGTAATCTCAGGGCAAGTTCGTTCTTGTACAAGTGTAAGCCTGTGTGTGTGTGTGTGTGCGCATTCATCTCCCTGCAGATCTCTTGGGTGGGGTCTGCTGCTCCTTTTGAAGATGAACTTGTTTTGTTGGTGGGGTGCTATACACAGAACTCTGCTTCTATTCATTTCTGAATTATTAATATTATTATTAGAGACAGGGTCTCACTGTATAGACCTAGCTGTCTTGGACTCACTTTGTAGATGGCCTTGAGCTCATAGAGCTCAGTCTGCCTCTACCTCCAACCACACCCAGCTTCCTGTGATTACTTTTTATAGGAATAAATGCCTAGCTGAGCAAATGCGTTGAAGCAGCAGAGTGATGAGAACTTGGTGATCTTGTCTGACACTAAGGAATAGAAAGAAAGAAGCAGGTAGGGCTATTATGCTTAGAATAATTGGCTTTCTTGGTTCTTTGTATGTCTATAAAGCTCAGCCCAGGGCTAGAGGTTTGGGGTAAGAACCGGTTTGTTCAGTGATCCTGTTGTATATCTGTCCTGTCTGTCTACTTAGGCTTCAGTTTCTTTTCATGTTTTTCCAGGAAACTTTGATTTTTGTTCTTGGTTGAGGGCTGAATGTGTTGTGATCCTCTCACAAGGTTTAGAACAAGGCAAGATCGTTCGCACCTCCTGACTCCCGGCAATGACCTGGAATGAGAAGGCACCTGGGTTTGGGTGCTTCTGCAGGAATGCGTAGGCTAGAAATCCGAAGCCATGATGGACCCGTCTTATGAGACCTCAGTTCAAGCTCACTTAACAGACAGACAGGAGCACTCATAGGCGCCCCGTGCTTGCCTCTCTTGTCATTCCACAAGATTCTGCTGACTTGATGGTCACTTCTATCACTTTGCAGACACCAACTAGGTCGTCCAGCGTGCACTGCCGTCCGAAGCATGCGCGATGCTGTTAAGTATAGCCTGAGAAAGACGGCAGACTGGTGTGCCCTGGAGATGAGTTCACTGAAGGTGCAGTTGCTCAGTCAGTGTCTACTGTTGTGACTACATAGTGTGTTCGAGGCCAGGGTGTTGGGGTGTAAGAAGGCACAAGGAGGAGGGGCTTCTGGCAGTAGTAACTGTTGGTAAAAACGTTCGGAGTTGAAACTTAATCCAACCTAACCAGACTAAAATGCATGACAGAACACCTCTGATTATCCCAAGGCAGATGTTTACCAAGATTTTTCTTTTAAAGTTACTTCTTTTTCTTTTCTTTTTTTCTTTTCTTTTTTATCTTTTATACACAAGTTACATTCCCAGAAAGCAGAGTGAAAAAACCAAAACAAAAAAACCAAAAAAACCTTTTCCTCATACACATGCTGCTAAGAAAATACTTTTATACATAGAATTTAACAATTGAGAGAAAAGGTTGGGGGGGATGTGGCTGTGAGAGGTGCGGAGAGGCAGGGACCAGACCACCACGGGCTAGCTTTTCTCCAGTTGCTGACATCTGTAACTGGCATTTTTGGTATCAACAGGACTGGTTTCATCCTATCCTCAACTGGCTGGAGTTAGGAGTTTCTTAATTATCAAAGTGAATGGTACAGGAGTTTAAGATTCAGAGTATGTGGGAACTAAGGATTAAAGCTGACCCTCTCCCTTTCTGCACATAACCATTGCTTTAGTGTTGACTTGTGGTTGGGGACCTTGCAAAAGCTAAGTCCTAGGGCAGGCTGATGTGTATTAAGTGGGTAACTAACTTAGGAAGCCTGGAGGGATTGCTCAGAGTTAAGGGGAGAGATGAAATATCTGGAGGATGTAGGAAACTCTACAGGTCTTTCTTTGCTAAAATAAAACATCTATTAAATCTATTCTGTGCCACTCTGGCTAGATTTGGGGACTGCCAAAATTACCCACTGGTGGTTACACAGGAAGTGAGATTGGATG
Source organism: Pachyuromys duprasi (assembly GCA_028658305.1). NCBI lineage: Eukaryota > Metazoa > Chordata > Mammalia > Rodentia > Muridae > Pachyuromys > Pachyuromys duprasi. Next base: position 8,382,572 of record CM053745.1, on the reverse strand, counting down.
GGGGAAACTTCCCTTGGGACACCTACTCTTTTGTTGCATCCCCTACAGAGCATGTTGTGCTTCAGCTATTCCCTTCCTACACATCTCACTGGGCTCTTATGCCTTACCAGACAGGTGTGAACTTTGGACATCTCCAGGCTGATTAATAGAGGGACTGGGACAGGGTCAAGGGCTAAGAGGAAAGGCAGATGGGGAAACAGGGAACCCTGCAAAGGCAAAGGTGGTCCCAATCAGAAACATGACAGGAGCCCTGGGGAGGAAAACGTAAATGAGTAGGATGCGGCCAGGCAAAAGGTATCCACATCTCGATTCCAGAAACCAGAACTGCCTCCGACACTGCCCCTCTTCCTGGGATGGCCGAGACTCACAACACTGGGCTTCCTGACAGCTGCAAACGAGGGGGTCATCTCCACGTCACTAGTTCTGCCTGAGACTGGCACAGCAAGGGAAGGCTGCATTGCCCCCAGGCAGATCACCAGCACCTAATGGGGACTTTGAGGCATCAGAGCTCAGATTGCAAGAAACTCTCAGATGGGGAAAAGGGGCACAAACGGTAAAACAAAACAAAAAACCCCACTTGTTTGATGGGAGTTTTCTTTTCTCTCTGTTCAAAGTTTATGCTTTCTTCATTCCCCTGGTCTCCACCTCTCTTTCATGTGCACACTCTCTCTTGCTCTTGTTTATTTGGTGTGTTTCAGTTTTGTTTCTTTTTTTTAAATAACTTTGGATTTGCCATTGGCGGGCAATGTGGATTCCTGGAGGCTGGGCTGCCCTTGGCAGGGTTAGGGCAAGGGGCAGGCCCGAAGCTGTGGGAGGACCTCTGTGTTTAAAGCCTTTGAGAAAAAGTTACTGCAGTTTCCAGGGTAAGGGGTGAGGGTTGGTAGAGGGCTTCCCGGCAGCGGCTTCCCCAGGAGTCCAGGCTGCAAGGGTCCTACCAGGTGAGGAAAGGGGTAGGAGGGAGAGGAGTTGGGGGTGAACAGGGTGCTTCTCCCCCTGACAGCCTCCAGTTTGGTTACTTTTTTTGGGCTCTCTGCCCATCCCAGGCTCCAACCTTAGGAACCAAGTGGGTTTTTGGAGTTTGTGAGCGGTCTGTTCTCTGGACAAGGGGCAGAGAGAAAGGGGTGTGTGCGGCAAGGTTGACCACTCCCCCTTTTTGTCTTGGGTTTTTCTTTTCTTCTTCTTTCTTTTGGCGTTTTCTCAGTCAGTATAATAGTATGAAAAAGGTATGTGTTTACAGGGGAAGAGGGCTGGGAATTCAATGGGGGAAGAGAGGAACGAAGCAGACATGTATGACAACGTGGGGTGCATCTGCAAGGGGCCGAGTGAGGGTCAGAGTGTCTGTGGGACGGGGAGGACTCTGCTGGAGGTGGGTGTGTGAAGCCCACTGAGGGTGGGAATTGACAGACTCCCATGAGGTGGGCAGAGCTGAAGGTTGGGGTGAGGGATTTGAGTTTCCACCGAACACCCCTTGAGGTGTTCAGGAACCCTGAGGCCCTCTCTTGCCCCATCTTGGTTTATCTGTTTATAAAGCTAGAAGTGTAGAGGTAGTAGTAGTTTTTGGGTTGGGGTCCGTGTGAGGTAATCTTGCTTCCTCTTTGGCAAAAGCCACAGCAGCCGGGACAGCAGTGGCGCTGTTGGTAATGGTGATGGGGGGGCCACCTGGGGGCGGGGCTGCCTTGCGCCTGTGGGCTGAGGAGCGCAGATGGGAGGCGAGGGCTTCACGCCCACTCAGCAGCACCTCGCAGGCCAGGCAGTGGTAGGTGCAGACAGGCACCCGCAATGGGGCGGGCATGGAGGCCCCAGAACCCCGCCCAAAGAAGCAGAAGGATCTCTGGTGGGCAGTGGCTGGGGCCTCGCCGTCAAATGCCATCTTGCACTGGCGGCACAAGTAGCGGTGAGTAACGTCCACGGTGGAGATGCCAGCACTGCCTGTCAGCAGCTCATCAGCTTCACTACCTTCCCCTTCCCCGGGAGCCTGCGGCTCAGGAGGCTTTGGAGGGGCTGTGGCCGTAGGCTCAGGGGCTTGGGATGGTTGCTGGAGGAGGGCATTGGGGAGCAGCCCAATGAGGGTCTGAGGTATCACCGGGTTCATGGGAAATAGCCCCTTCTTCATGCCGTAAAGCTGTTGGAAGTATGCCCCCTGTAACTGAGGGCCAAAGACAGCTGGTGGTGCTGCCCCGCCCGCGGGAGGCAATGGGAATGGCAGGAATTGGCCCCCCAACAGGGCTGGGACAGTGGCTTTCAATGCTTTCAGGTTCTTGAGGGCATCAGTGGAGGAGTTGGTAAGGGTTGCAACTGGCTTTCGCTCACCAGAGACTTTGTCTCCTGAGGGCTCAGTAGCTGGGCCAGGGGAAGGGTCAGTAGAGCTGTTGGTTTGGTTGGACACAGTTCTCTGAGGTAAGGGGCGGCCTGGACCAGCAGTCTGGACCACTGTGGTAGCAGGCAGGACCGAAGTGGCAAGGCCAAGGAGGCCTGAGGAGGCTGCAGGGCCTAGGAAGAGGAAAGGAGTAATGAAGGGTTAATGGTTGCCAGCTTTAAAGATCTTCCTGCTCCAGACTATTCCTCCTGCACACTCAACCTCTCCCCACCCGGTGGCCAGTTCTCTCCACTCTCCTTTCTCCTACAGTCTGCTACAAGGATTAACTGCTTGGGGAGAGCCAGGAAGAAAAGGAAGGGCTTGCAATTAGAGGAGATGCTCTCTCCAGCCTAGCTCCTCCTGGCCTTCACAACTCACCTGAATTGAAAGAAGCTATGCTTCCAAGTGGTGGCTGGGCCAGAGTTGGGCCAGGCAAGAGGACTGGAGCCAGTCGAGGCAGGGTTGGGGAAGCTCCCAAGGGCACAGAGGCAGGTGTGGTGGCGGGGGGCCCTTTGGGAGTCAGTGGGGCTTCCGGTGCTGGAGCTAGGTCATAGCATTTGCTCTCACTCTTCAGCTGGGCTCGCACCGCCTCCTTGAGCTTGGCCAGGTGCTGACGAGAGAAGAGGTGGCCTCGACAAGAGACATAGAAGTCGTACTTGACATCACAGTAGGGACAGTCGGTGCGCTGGGCTGCCAAGGTACCCTCATTGCTGCTCCCACTCCCTGCGAGTGTCCCCTGCAGTTTGGCTTTCTTTTCCTTGGCACGAGCATTTTGGAACCAGACCTGAATGACTCTCTTGGGCAGCCCAATTTCCTCCCCTAGCACCTCGCACTCCTGCATAGTAGGGGTGCGGTAGGCTTCATAGCAGGCCTTCATGATCTTCAGCTGCAGGCTGCTCATTTGGGTCCTATACCGCCGCTGCCCCATTCCATCTGGGACTCCAGTCCCACCTCCTGCTCCCCCACTGGTCCCCCCAGCCCCAGGAGACTCTGGTTCGGCCAGGCTGGAGGCGGATGAATCACTTAGGTCTCCTGCAGACGGACTGCAAGCCTCACTTTCCGGAGATGCCTTAGGCGGCTCTTCTGGGCCCTCATCCTCGCTGAGTGCAGGCGGGGGGAGGGGCGGAGGCGGCTCTGGCGTGGGTGCAGTGGCCTCTTTCCCAGGTGGTAGGAACAACAGAGGCCCGGCAGCAGGGGTGACGGTGGGATAAGGGAAAGCAGGTGCTTCTCTCTTTGGGGCTTCCTTCCCGGTCTCATCTTCTATCTTGCTCAGCAGGAGGTTGAATTTGGGGAAGGGCGCTGGGGTGGGTGTCACAGTGGGTTTGATTGCTGGACCAGCTACTCCCCCAGGGGTGCTTCGAAACTGACCTTTCCTCTCCCGGGCTCTGGTATTCTGGAACCAGACCTGCACCACTCGCTTTTTGAGCCCCACTTCCTCAGAGATGCGGTCGAGCATCTTCCGTGTGGGGTTGGAGTCCTGCATGTACCAACGGTACAGGATCTCCAGCTGCTCGGGCAGGATGGTAGTGCGCAGGCGCTTGTCTTTTGGTGGTTCACCCTCCCCTCCAGCACCTGCTTCACTGCCTGTGGGAGACAGACTGCCATCATCGTGCTTCCGCTTGAGGGGTGTCCCTGTCACTGATGAGGTGCCGGACACTACAGGGTTTCGCTCCCCAAACACCAGCAAAGGCAGATCGAGCAGCTGCGCCGGAGTGCTGGGCTGCGCAGATGGCAGGAAATGGAGTCGGTGGTGAGCGGTCAGGAGGTCCTGGCTGGGGAAGGAAATGCCGCACTGGTCACAGGTGTGGGCCGGAGGTGAGGAAGGTGCCTTCCCTTCAGACTCTTTGCCTTCCGGCCTTGTTGGTTCCGCTTGGCTCGAGTCTTCCACATCAGCGTGTTCTGGTGACGGGCCACCACGTCTCACTGCAGGTTCCAGGTTCCGTTCTTCCACCTCTTCTTCTTCCGCCTCTTCTTCCTCTTCCCCCCTCTCTGGCTCCTCCTCCTCCTCGGGAGGCTGGTCATCATAGCATTTCTTGAGGTGTCGCACTAACTCAAAAACACAGGCGAAGGTGGCGTGGCAGCGCCTGCAGCCGGAGGCGCCCCCCGTGGCTCCGCCGGCTGCCACAGGCCCACCCTCGCAGGCATTTTTGCGGGCTTTCTGGCGGGCATTCTGGAACCACACTACCACCACGCGGCTAGCAAGACCCAGGAGACTGGCGAGCCGCTCCACCTCTCCGTCCTTGGGGTAGGCGCTGGTCTCGAAGAAAGACTGCAGAGCCTGGGTCTGGAACTCTGTGAACTTGGTTCTAGAGAACCGGCGGCCTGCGGGCACTGTGGGAGGAAGACTCCCTCTAGAGGGGTCTTCTTCCTCTGGGGGCCAGTGTCCTCCTGCTAGGCTTCGCTCCTCAGAAGTGTGGATCCCCCCTACTTCAGGCTCTGGGACCACGAATGGTGGGCCTAGCTGGGGAGGTGACTCCAGGGACGCTTCTGGAGGTTTGGGGGGCTCTGCAGGGGGCGGGTACAGGCTATCGTAGCTCTTGCGGAACTGGGCAGCATACCGGCTCAGAGCCTCAAAGGGCAGAAAGCGGCGGTGAACGTGTTCCTCGTGTGTCTTGAGGATAAGCATATTGGAGAAGAGTTTCCCACAGGCCCCACAGGCCAGCTTGTCTCCGCCCCCGAGAGACTCTGGGGGAGGAGGTGTTGGGGGAGGGGGCACTGCCTGCTTCCCTTCATTGTACTGGATTACTAACTCAAAGCCAAAATTTTCTAGAAGGGCCTTCGCTGCTGTGCGGGCAGCTTCATTAGGCGATGTATGGGGCGGTGAAGAGGGCCCTGTCTCATTCCCGTCTTCAGCTATGAGGGGCCGTTCCCATTCTTGCTCAGCCAGCTCAGCCTTGTGGGGTGCGGGAAGAGGAGGTGGGGTGGCGGCTGGCAGGGAAAGCATGGGTGTGGGGCTAGCCAGTGCCAGCTTGGGCCCCACCTTGAGGTCATGGAGGTAGAAGGGCAGAAGCAGCTGCTGTTGCTGGAGCTTAAGCAGTGACTCTGGAACCAGGGGGAAGGGGTGCAGGACCGGTGGGGTGAAGAGAGGGGCTGGGAATCGGTGTAGGTCCAAGGGAGGAGGTGGTGGGGACAGGAAAGGCAGTCCAGACATGAAGCCACTGGGGTCAGGGCCTTTCTTCTCAGTGCCCACCTCGCCCTCAGTCTCTCCTTCCTTGAGCTCTTCCTGGCTTCGCTCTGGTCCTTCAGCCTTGGCATCAGCCTTGGCCCCCCTGGAGCGAGTCTGGTGCAGAACTGATCGCATGTGAATCTCCAGAGTGGAGCTCTGGTTGTAAGACACCCGGCAGACGGTGCACTTGAAGGGCTTGTCTGAAGCAGTGGTGGTGGGTGGTGGGATGCCAGCCTCTCCGCGGGCAGGGCAGGATGGGTCCACGGCAGCCTTCTTCATCTTATGAAGGTGGGAGACAGAGTTATAATGAACCAAGAGGATATTCTTCTGGGTGAAGGACTCCTTACACACAGTACACTTATAGGGCCGAGCAGGGTCAAGGAATTTGTCCAGGGCGAAGTTGGTGGTCTTCCGGTAGGTTAGAGGGTGGCGAGGGTCAGCTGAGGATGGCTCTGCAGAGCGGGGCTCCCCCACGGTTCCCTCTTCCTCCTCTGCCATGGCGGATGGAGGAGCCAGTTCTTCAACTTGGGCATCAAGCCGAGGTATTGGAGATGGGGCCGGAGAAGAGGGTGGATCAGGACTTCCTGAGGGCCTCTCTGGGCCCTCGGCTGGTGCCAGGGGAGGCTCAGGTGGAGGATCCAAGCTGGCTTCTGGGGTCAGGTTAGTGCTTTCTATGGAGACAGGGGAACAGAGACATGTGTTCAAGCTGAGCCCCAACCACTCGATATCCAAAGCCACTGACTTAACGGCAGTCATCTTCAGACCCCTTTGAGCCCTTTTCTTCCACTTTGGGAGGTAGGCTGTGTGCCCTTCCTTACCTGCTACCTGGTCCGTGCTGGGAGTAGGTTCTGGTCCAGGGGTGGGGCGCTCTAGGCCATCCTCCACAGGGCTCAGTGTGGGTCCAGGCAGCATTTTGGTTGCAAAGGTCATCTCTACAGTTGTGGCCTATAATGTAGAAAATCCTAGTGGCTTCATCACTACCCACTGCCCCTCGTGCTATTCCTGACCCGTTTACTCTGTGCCTAAACCTGTGCCAAGCTCTCTTCCTCTGGATCCAGCTTCCTGTCTAGACAAACCTCCCAATGAGTTGATGCTTTTCTTTGGATGAGGGACTGGGTGGCTCGCTGCCCCCTGCCCCCTCCCTCCTTCCCCAGGCTGAAAGTATCTTACATTGGGGCTACCTGGTTCTGCTACTAACAACTCTCTTCTGGGTTTAGTGGAATGGAAGTGAAAGAAAGCCATCATTGTCTTGTCTAGAGTGAAGGGAAGTAGGCAAGCTTGGTGCTGAGAACCACCCTGCCAAGTTTCAGCTTCAGCGTTCTAGAATGCTGTTTTCCCTCACATCCTCCCCACACACTGGCCTGGAGACTGCTGTCTCTTCCTCTCTTTCTGCATTGCCTGACAGGACCATAAGAGCATTTCCCCTCAGCCTGTACTCACCACGAGAAGCAGCTTCTCCACGCACTCGGGGACCACGTTGTGCAGGTGGCTGAGGTGGAAATGCAGGGCCGGCCGGCCCACCAGCTGCTCCTGGCATAGTGGGCACCTGTATTTTGGCTGCACGGCATGCTGGGAGAGTGTATGAACCCTCACCTGGTCAGACTCTGGGCTCAGGAAGCTACAGTATGGACAGCAGTATACCTGGGAAATACATACGGGTGGTGGAAGAGTCAGGCAAAGGGGGGCACTATCTCACAGTTAGTAGGAGTCAATGCAACACTGTCCCCATATCCAAATAGGAAGGCCCACACAGATCCCAACCACTCCTGGAAGCTGGCAACTCCCTTGGGCTAGGACAAAGGCCTAGCCTAGGTTGCTGTTTTGACTTCCTTCTTTGCCAGTCCCTTCCCACCCCTTGTCCCTCCACCTTGTTTTTTGCTTTCCTTTTGGTGTGTCTTTCCCTGTCTCTGATACCCTAGTCCAGCTGGCCGTATATCAGCTTCTGCCCCAAATCTGGCTTTCTTACCCATAACCCACTGCCTGTCTTTTCTGTGACGTACCTCCTTTCTTCTGGGCACTTTCTAAACCCAGAGGTTCCTTACCCCACCTGTTTTGCTGCTTCTTCTTCTAGGTCCCTCAACACCTCCTACAGAGGGGTCCTCCCTGTCTGCCTCTGAAGGCCGACTCGTCTCTTTCTGGCTCAGCTGCTTGCCATTCTCTTCCCCCTTTCGCTCCTTCTAGTCCTGGAATTTGCTCTGTAGCTCAGGCTGGCCTCGAACTCTGAGATCCACCTGTGTCTGTTTCCTGAGTGCTGGGATCAAAGGCGTGCACCACCACCTCCTGCTCACTACTTCTAATATAAGCAAATGTAAACTCTGGTCTGTCCCTTAGCACACCGGAGTCTAGACCTCCAGATAGGCAGAGGCAAAAGAGGCCTGCTGTCACCTAACTGGACTGTCCAGTAAGCATTTTCCCCGCTGCTTCCCACCAAGCTTCTCTCTCTGGCCTACCTTCTCTCCTGTTTCCCTTTACTTTCCTAGGCCTGTGTATCAGGCAGGGGATCCAGGCTCTCAGATCAGTGTACCTAACCCTCAGAACAGAGACCTCTGTTCTGCAGAACAGACAGGCTGCAGGGAACAGGAGTTGGGAGGAAGAGAAACTGAGGCAAGAGGTATCACTGCGTATCAGGCAGGGGATCCAGGCACTCAGATCAGTGTACCTAACCCTCAGAACAGAGACCTCTGTCTGCAGAACAGACAGGCTGCAGGGAACAGGAGTTGGGAGGAAGAGAAACTGAGGCAAGAGGTATCACTGAGTGTCTAAGTGGAGGCTGGGAAGCTGGGAAGCCCAGGACAGCAGGCATCTCAAGGCCAGAGACTTGGGATCTCTTCAGAAGCAGCACTTTAGGGACCACAATGCTAAGCTGCTCCAAGTCCTGTCAAGCCCAAGTCCTGGGGCTTGGGGCCATGTGAGCCTTGTCAGTGAGTCCTCTAAAGGATAGGAGACCAGGACAGTTCCCTCAGGACAGTTCCCTCAGACTTACGGCCCTCATAGGAAGGTACATCCTCCTGGCTGGCCTGGGAAATGCTCTTCCATTTTTCCACTTCTCCCTCCTCCTTCCCTCCCTGGCATATTCCTCCAGTCTTTCCTGCCCTTAATACAATTTCTCTCTTGAGAGAAATTTCCTCAAGTTCCTGAGATCCCTTCCTGTCATTCTCCGTCACACCCCTCCCTTATTTTTCCTGGCTGTCCTAGACTCACGCTGTAGACCAGGCTGGCCTCAAACTCACAGAGATCCGCCTGCCTCTGCCTCCCGAGTGCTGGGACCAAAGGCGTGCGCCACCACCGCCTGGCCTGTCACTGCCTTCTATGTCCATTCTTACAGGCAGCTCTCTTCCTTGTGTGCTGAACATACAGAACTGGCCCTGCATGGAATTTCTCGTATGGTGTTCTGAATTAAATTAGAAACAGGCATGACAAACGCCTCTAGAGCAGCGGCTCTCAACCTTCCTAATGCTGTGACCCTTTAATACAGTTCCTCATGTTGTGCTGACCCCCAACCATAAAATTATTTTCATTGCTACTTCATAACTGTCATTTTACTACTGTTGTAAATTGTAATGTAAATCCTGTGTTTTCTGATGGCCTTAGGTGACCCCTGTGAAAGGGTTGTTCAGCTCCCCAAAGGGGTCATGCATGACCCACAGATTGAGAACCACTGCTTTAGAGTAAGAGATCTTAGTAAAGCCAGGCCCCACCCTTCATCATCCCAGTTTCCCCAGTTCTGACCGTGATCTGGTTCCCACCGTCTCTGGGAGGGCCAGTTCTGTCCTCCGTCACTTCAGAAGCTGAGGATGAGGGAAAAGGTGGTTAAAGGACTCTGTAGTCCCTCTCCCTTCTTGCACACCCCTCTACTAACAGTAAGCTCTCAGGGGAGGAAGTGGGCTTCAGAGAATAGTGAAAGGTGACATCTGGCAGGGGTCACTTCCTGGGCCAGCCAGGGCTGGGTTTTCAAAGAGAGCAGAGATGTCTGGGCTGATGCAAAGTCTCCTGTCTCCCTTTCCCTTCCTTTGAAGTTTTTGCTCCTTCTGGAAAGGAGGTTTTTGGGGTGCTTGGGTTCCTGAAAAGCCCCATCAACATGCCAGTGTGCATAGTGAGTTGCGTGGGGAAAATGGGTCAGAGGAGCAGCTTACCCAGGTGTTCCGTCTTGTTCTGGCCATCTTTCTCAGAGGCGGGCGGCTGAGCTAAGGGGGTGTCAGGAGCCTTCCCTGTGAGGGACAGAAAGAAAATCAGCATACCTCTCTCAGTGAAACATGGGGAAGGAGGGAGGCAGAGGAAGCAGAACAAGGAGGCAGTTGGTGGAGAAATGGGTGAGTAAGTCAGGAGACAGGGAAGCCACCAGAAGAAACAGGGTGAAAATGAAAATTCCAATAGTGAAACAAGAGGGCATAAGTAAACAGTAGGGCAAGCCTAGCACCCCATCCCTAGAAACAAGCCTCACAAATGGACTGACTAAACTTGGCCTCCTGGCCTGACTGACCCTGGAAAAGGGAAGCCCCAAAACTGTAGCGGAATTGAAGAAGTGCTGAATGAAGCTGCGGCTGCGATGAACAGGAGGCGATGGGCAAGGAGATTACCACTCACGTAAGAATTGACAGATGTGTAGGAATTTATTTTCGGTGGCAGCCTAATTAAAGTGTTAAAAGTTCCTTAACTCCATTCAGCCTTGCGCCAGGATCGTTAGCTATTGATCCGGGCCCCTCCAGCACTTAACTCCAGCCAGCGTATTGGCAATTCAATTAGCACCAGTCAATGCTGCCTGTTCCTGGTTCCTGCTGCCCTGTTCTCACCCTTACCCACCACTGGCCTTGCCAAAGCCCAGATGCCCATGCCCACCTCTGACAGCCCCTTCCAGGCTCCTGCACCCTCTGGATCAATGGGGCCTGGCTGGCTGTTCCTGGCCTCTGCTGCCTAAGGGGGTCTCTAAGCCCAGCCTTGGGGCTGAAGACCTCCTAGGAGACAGGAAGAGGCTGGGAAACTTGTTAGGGCCTCTTCCCATCCCTGTTGCCTTTGAACCATGCCCACAGTTTTCCATCACCTTCCAACAAGTCTGGCCTGTCATATTTGTTTCAGGCTCTTCTTTTTGCCTACCACCCCGCACAACCAATAGAGCTGAGACACTAGTTGCTACTCAGACTCACAGGGTGATTCCACCTCGGTGTCTTCCTGTCCTTTACTCAGCCAACTCTATTCTCTCCCATCCTTCAGTAATCTCTTGCCCTGCTCCTTGCCTTACTCCCAGCTCCTGAAGCCCCCATCCTGCTTTCTGATTCTTTCACACCTTCAGCACTGCCTGCTGTTGACGGCTCACAACCCATTTCTACTTCCTGTGTCACTTTGGTGTCATCCCCCTGCATCTGCTACCTTCTGCCCAGCCCTTATTTTCCTGTTCCCTCTTCCTCACCAGTTCGGAGCCGCCCATGGCTGAAGCTCAGGATGCTCTGAAGAGCGGAGAGTCCTTCTTCGGCTGTTGGGCCGTTCTGTAGCAGTTGCAGACGCCTCTGGGCCTGGGCGTCTCGGTGGGCAGGTGTGCGCAGGTGCTGCAGCAGGGCTAAGCGGGAGGGGGTGTCCCAGGCACACAAGAGGCAGCGGTAAAGGCCCGGCTCTGGCCCTGCCTCTGCTCCCTCCATTTCCAGCAGGAACTAGAATCATGGAAGAGGCCAGCTCAGATGTAGAAGGGACGTGTCCAGATCTCTGGGGACCCTTCCTCTTCACTGAACTCTCTAATTCCTGGTGACCTCCCTCTGCCCTTTTATAGCCTTGTATGTCTCACTGCTTATTCTCTCCGTTTCCCCTCTGTGTCCTACCAATCCCCAGTGTGTGACTGGAATCTGCTGCTGTCCTCTTGCACTCTTGGGTAACATGATGGGCTAGACTGAGATGGACTCATCCTTTCCTATGTATGTCAGAACAGCTGAATAAAAGTCCGTTTCCTCCCAGTCCACTGCCCTTTGGTCTTTCTCCAGGTCTGTGTTACCCTGGTACATACACTATACACTGCCCTGTTCTTCATGTCCATCACCCTGGGCTCCTCCCCGACTTCTCTCCTCTGCACCTTCCACCCTGTTCTTCCTCCCTCTCCGTTCCTCTCCTGCCTGTACTTCACCTTATAGATCTGGCTGTTTTCCTCATGGGCTGACCCCCGGGCGTGCAGCTGCATCTTCTCCTTGCTGTTGGACTCAAAGTCACAGATGTTGCAGCGCAGGTGAAGGGGGGAGACAGAACCATAAGAAGCCCCGTCCCCTAGGGACAGTGGGGAAGGGGTGCCCATGGCTCCGCCCCCCTCCCTGAGGTGGGCTGCCAGCTGGTACTTCTGAGTGTGTTTGTCAGTCTTCAGGTGGAGCTGGAAGTTGGCCTTGAGCTGGGTGCCGTAGCAGCAGAGCTTGCAGCGGTGGGTGTCGCCGGCCACCTCCTTCCACTCGGCTTCTGGGAGGCTCCGGCCGACGCTGCAGTGATAAAGCAGCAGCTCCAGGCTGTCCGTGCCGAAAGCCTGGCACACCAGGCAGCGGAACACCTTCAGGGGCGGGCTGTCATCCGGGGCTGGTGAAGCGGTCAGGCCGTCGGGTGAGGAGCCTAGGAGCTGACTCGGTGGCAGATGGCTCTCAGGCGAGAGGCTGCCAGGGGCTGGGGGACAGAGGCAGATTAGCGGCTAAGGGAGAAATGAGGGGGGCACTAACCAGAGTAAGCTATGCTTATCTAAGTGGGGGGCCGGCCTTTGGGAGAAGGCAGGGAATATGTCCCGCTTGGGTAGGGAGCAGCCGCGGCAGAGGAAGGCAACTTACCAGCGGTGGGGAACTTGCGGGCGGGTGCTCCAAGGTGGTGGAAACCGTTGAGAAGCAGCTGAGCTTCAAGGGGCTTGTCTGGCCTCAGCCCAGGCCCAGGCATGGGTGTCTGAGGCTGTCCTAGGGTCTGGGGTCCAAAGTACTGGAAGAGTTCGGGAGGGTTGGCGGGGGCAGCCCCCGGTGGGGGAGGAGGTCCTGGCCCCACCAGCCCTGGGGGCAGGCCGAGTGGCAGCCCTTGGTGCAGCAACAGCACATTCTGCATGTGTTTCTCGGAGGTCATGTGGATCCGCAGGTTCCGGGAGATGTTGGTCTCGTAGCTGCACACCTTGCACTGCCAGGATGATTTGGTCTTGGGCTCCTTCTCCCCTCCGGAGGGGGGTGGGAGGGATGCCTCTGGTGGACTTCCCTGCCCCCCGGGCCCAGCCTGGAAGCCCTGCAGGTTGGCCAGGTGCTTGTCAGACTGCATGTGGATGCTGAGGTTGCCTTTGGTGGTAGTGGAGTAGTTGCAGACGTCGCAGCGGTAGGGCTTGTAGCCACAGTTGTAGCTCTCTCCGCGAGCGAGGCGGGGGTGGGCGCCGCCGGCGCTGCAGTAGCTGCAGTGGCTGTTGCTCTCAGGGTGCTTCTCCCGCATGTGCACATCCAGGGTCTGCTGGTACTTGTAGTGCCAGTTGCACTTGGGACACTTGAGGGTCTTGCAGGAATTGCGTGAGTGTAGCAAGGACATGTGGCTGGACAGGCTGAGGCCCTGGAAGGCTGTGGGGGCTGGAGTGTAGTCATCCGCCAGGCGACAGGACGGAGGTGGGTCACTGGCGTCTTCAGGAGAGCCTGTTGGAGCTGGGAGCGCGACCACCTCCTTAGAGGAGGGTGAGCTTTGGTTGAGTGGGAGGCAGAGCCCTCCATCATCTTCTTGGCCCTCAGGGAACCAGTCTGGCCCTGCCTCGCCTCTTGATACCAGTGATTCTTTGGCTTGGGTTGGGCTGGGGTCCCAGGTGGCTAGGGCCGTGGGTGGGGATGGTGGGCTGAGGGCCATGACCTCTTCAGCGGGGAGAACAAGGGCCTGAACCTCTGCTTCTGGGGGGCCATCCTCAGTCTGGGCTCTGTTTGTCTCCATGGTCACTGTGCTGTTGTCAGACACTTCAGAAGGGCAAGTAAGAGGTTTTGGTTCCAGAAAGCTTAGGGTGGCCATGCTGCCATCATCACCCTCCTGAAGTATGGCTGGTCTGCCCAGCAGGCCTTGGTGGTGGGCAGGGGTGAGCTTCACTCCATGAGAACGTGTGTGCCTTATAAAGTCCTGCGGCCTGCTGAAACCCAGGCGGCATAGAAGGCAGATCCAGAACAGTGCCCTGTGGTCTCCCCCTCGGCTCCCCGTGGAGCCATCTTTGGGATCTTCGGTTGGGTTTGGAACCAGCTGGTAGTTCCAGAAGGATCCATCCCTTCCCTCACAGGCGGCCAGAGGTGGCGCTGAGGTATCACGGGACAAGATTTGGTCAGAAGAGCTAAAGCCTTGGATTGGGTCAAAGCCATGTTGGATGTGAAGGGTGGTAAGGTGTGAGGAGGGGAAGTGGGCAAGGAGGGGCGGGCTGGGCTCTTCCTTGACGCTTGCCTCATCCCAGGGAAAGCCCTTTGGTAACGAGAGTTCACTGCCCCCTGGCAGGGACGGCTTGGCCAGCAGGTAGGCCTTACCTCCAGCTGTAAAGAATAAGTGGTTCCTCAGGTCCACGGGAAGGATTCCTTCCTCCTCCTTTTCCACCCCAAGGTCCTTTGGTGGGATGTGACCACAACCAGGCTCTTCTTGGGGCTCTCCAGTCTCCTTTGGTGGAACAAGGCCACAGCCTGACTCCGGAAGCTCCCTGCCTGGCCCTGAGGACCTTATGCTTTCAGAGGTGGAGGGGGCATCAGGGGGATCTTTGGTGACAGGACCAGAGGTGCCGGAGGAGGAGGTCTCTGGAGGTGAGGATGGAACATCGTGCCCGGGGGAAGGAACAGAGGCTGAGTTAAGGGTGGCCATGGTAGACGGAGGGCTGCCGAGGGTTCATTTCAGCGCGACAGCCAGTACCTGCAGGGAAGCACGGAGAGACAGTGCCATGATACGTCAGGGTTCCCAGCAAGGCTGAATGTCTGGGCTCTCTAGCTCTAAGATGGTCTCTGAACACCAGACTCAGGTGCCCTGTGTCAACTTGAAGCTTCACTTAGCCGGACGGGCTTAAAAACTAGTGTGTCTAAAATTAGCATTCACTATTGCTTTCCAAACCAGCTCTTCTCTGCCTTGCAGGCTCAGATTTGGTGCCTTCTGCTTAGGCATGCTCACCCTATGCTCCATGACATTCCACAGCAAGCCTCAGGATGCATCAGACCCCTCACTCACCATCTTCCTCACCAGGGTCATCTTGAACACAACACTGTCATCTTTTTGAGCGAACAACAGATGGACTGCTTATTTCCATCTCTGCCATCTCCAACAGCCAGAATGATCTCTCATACTCATTTGTGTTCTCACCACCTTGTTCACTTTTCACAATCTGTTCTAATTTTAGGTTACAATGAAATATAAATTTTATGTTAAAAATTTTTCTTCTCTCTCTCTCTCTGAGACAGGCTTTCATGTACCTCACACTGAACTGGAACTTCTGATTCGCTTACTTCTACATCCACTGGATTACAGGGGTGCACCACCACACCCAGTTCATGAAGTTCTTGGGATTATGCCCAGGGCTTTGTGCCTCCTAGCTATGTCCTTGCCCCCCCCCCCATAGCTGTCTTAAAAACATTACTTGTGTGTACATGTGTGTATGTGTACGTCATGGCACACATATGGAAATCAGAGAACAGCTTGTGGGAGGCAGTTCTCTCCTTTTACTATGTAGGTCCCAGGGATGGAGCTTATTTGGCAGCAAGTACCTTTACCACTGAGCTATCTTGTTAGCCCTCGTAACTGTCTTTAAAACAGGTAGATCATACTACATTCTACTTAAAAACTCACCAGGGATTTCTCATTACACACAATAAAATCCAGACTCCTTTTCCTGATCTACAAAGGCCTATCAACCAGGGGGCCCCTCTTTACAGTCTCTAAACTGTCTTGCTTTAGCCCACTGGCGAGCCAGCAAGCCTTCCCACCGGTCTTTCTCCACACAATACCCTCTCCCTCTCTTTCTTGATCCTCCTTCCTGTTTCTTAAACAAACCAGCTTCATTCCTACCTGGGGTCCTTGCCCAAGGACTAGGACCCCTTGCCATTCATGTCCTCCTTCAGTGGACCCTACCCCAGATTTTTCTTGGCACCGGCAAAAGTCTTATCAGGGTCTCCCTACATCTCACACCATCCTCAAGGTCTAAATCACCTACCAATGAGAGCAGGACTCCAAAATGGTGGGGTCAGGAACAGCTTAGCTCATAGAATGACTGCCTAGCACTCATGAAGTCCAGGGCTCAATTTTCAGCTCTGCAGCAATGTGGGTTGGGTCCCAGTACTCTGGCTGGAGGATCAAAAGTCCTGGCTTCATAACAAGTTCAAGACCAGCCTAGGACATGTGAGGGTTAGGGTGGGGAAAGCTGTCAAGCTTTCCTCAAAATTATCCAAGCATCCTTCTAACTCCTCTCCCACCGTCTGAATCACAGGTGTCTAGTGGTAAAATGTCTAATGTTCAGGCCACACTGCTTCAGAGAAAGGGTGAGGGGGGATGGCTTCTTGAACCCGCATCTCCAGATTCCCAGTTTTGATATGGATCCTTGATCCAGGTGCCATGTTGCTTCAAGACCATTCCTACTTCACTTCCCTTCTCCTCCTGGGAGTCCAGCTTGGCTAGAGTCAGAACCTTCAAGGAATTCTTGAGAGGCAGGATTAGTATGCTAATGAATGTAAACAAGTACCTGGTAAAAGGGTTGGAGAAATCAAAAAGGGAAATGATGAAACTGGCTGGAGTTGGGGCTGAGTGCAGATTTCTAGTGAAGCAGATAGAAGGAAGCCCTGGCATTGTTGGAGAAAGGCATTCCTCCTAAGGATCCTTGGTTTGTGAGGGTTCAGTCATTTCCACAGGTTGGGCCCCTTAGCATGTTATTACCCAACCTGATATTTCTCACCAGCTTCAGCAGCCCGGCTTACAAGTATTCATCTCTCTCTTGGCTCTCACAGGGCTCCATCATAGTTCAGAGGCCGGTGAAATAGGCCTCGACCCTGGAGTAACTCCCAGGCCCTGTCTCTCTGAAGCTTAATTCTCCCAACTAGAAAAGGACCACTGATTGCTAAGTAGAAATCAAAGGGGCCCAGCTTCGGGCCAGCCTTTGGGTGAGACCCACCACAAGGCAGGGTAGGTCAGCTGGCGGCTGTTTAAAATTGCAAATCTCTTCCCTACCTCCCAGCCTACCCCTCCTCTCCAGGAAAAAATTTCAATTGCAAATTGATCTCTGCATCATGCACCCCCCCCCCCCCATTTCCCTAGTCCCTTCTCAGCGATTCTCACACACTATTTACTAGACTTTTGTGGTCAGGGTGCGCCAGATTTTTAATCCTTCCATTTCCCCCCTTCAGTCTCCTCTCTCCGAATGTCTAGGTCGTTTTGTTTTCTCTTTTCTTGAACTGGAGATAGCCTCTAAAAGCCAGTGCCCACCTACCTGCTACCCCCAGGCCAAGATTCACTTTCACCCGGTCCCATTTCTGCCTGTGGTTCCCAGCATTTCTTAAGAGTGGCCCTCCCGTGGGGCAAGTCCGATGGGGGTAGAGGAAGAAGGCAACAGTCACAGACCCTGACATTACAGCTCAGAGGGAATGGAAGGGAAGGCGGCTGGTGTTCTGGAGGTAGGGGATAGTGAAGGAAAGGGCTGGGCCTCTGCAGAGCAGCCAGTGGCAGCCGCGTGATTAGAGCAGAGATTGATGTGGAGGGGCGCCACAGACGGCAGAGAGAGTCAATAAAACGAGAGGATCGCATTAGAGACGACAGGGAGAGCTTTAAATTACAAGGCTGCTGCCACCACGGGGGATGGAAGGAGGGAGCCCTGGAGCCAAGGGAGGGCGGAGAGTTCCGAGGGTGTAGGAGCCCCGAAAGATGGATCGTCAGCTCTACAACAGCCCTCAGTCTCAGGAGCTCCCTTGCTGCGCTTGTGTTCTCCCTGTCTAGTGCTCCAGCTCCTCCCCGGGGTGAGGTGGAGAGGAAGGCATAAGGGAAGGCTGTGCGGAAAACATGCTTTTCTTTCCAGAAATTGTCAGTTTCCTCTTCCACCTGGTTTTCCTGTCTGCCTGTTCCCTGGAAAGGGAAGCCTGGGAGTGCTTTCAAAGCTACTGCTGTCCTACAAACACAGGAGGAAGAGGAAGGTAGACTATAGAGAGACAGAAACAGAAAGGCTTGGATATGAGGCTGTAGATCTTTAAGGCAGGCTTCGAGACCCTGCAAGATGGGAACGTGAGAGACATCTAGAGAACTACTGGAGCCAGGGGGAAGGGGAGAGCCCTGAAATACAGTTACAGGAAGGAGACCGCAGCCCTCATTCTCAGGCCAGGGAGCCCAGGCTGGCCCACACAATTTGAGGCCATGGCAGCCAAGTGTGCTTCTGTCTAAGCTCCTCCAGGATGGGACTAGGAGGAAAAGAAACACCACTGCTCCCTGGCGGTCACAGAGGGAACCTCACTGAGCCCCAGCTCCCCTCTAAAAAGCATAAGCAAAACCTGCCCCTCACCATTTCCTCCGGCCCGGAAAGGACAAAGGGTTTTGCGGCAAAGCCTGTCACAGGGCAGCATCACATTTGCTTAAAATCTTCACATAATGATTTTCACATCAGCTTTCCAAACATTTCCCAACCAGCCTTCAGCCAGTCTTCCTTAGAGTCAGTTCTGTGTGTGCGTGCAGGCAGAGTCTCATGTAGCCCCAGCTGGTTACATTGTGAGTGTGTGTGTGTTGTACTAGGGGCTGTACACCAGGCAACAGCTCTAGCAACAGTCCCAGCCTTGAGCTTGACATCTGGAAGTGGAAGAGCATGGGCTAAGATCCATGCAGACCAACATGACGCTGGCTCTACCACTCACCAGCTGTCAACATTGGCAAGTTGCTTACCCAGAGGAGTTCCTCACGAAGAAAAATGGGAGTGATGACATGAGGACCAAAAAGGCGACGTAGAAAGTACGAGGCCTGGCTATTAGCAAAGACCGGCTCCTCCCCTGGGGCACAGCCCAGTGTATGGGAGGAGGCTAACACGCCTCCTGCTTGGTCTCTAGATGAAGAGTGGAATAGGTGGGTAGGGTCACAACCAGGCGCTCCAGCTTCACACTTCACATGTCTGGTTGTTTCTTTCCTTTCTTTTTTTGACAGCATCTTGCAAGCCCAAGCTCCCAGCAGACTACCCATGATCCTCCTGCCTCAGCTTCCCAAGTGGGGTTACAGGCGAGGGTTATCATACATGGTTGGCAGAGCTCAAGCCTTACTTAGCCTTCGTTTCTTTTTTTTATGGTACTGGGGATCAAACTTGGGGGCTTGCAGAGGCTAGGGGAGGCCTCTATCTCCAAGCTCTACATCTAGCTCTTGGCTGCTGGGTCTGGAGACACTCGTAATCTGAGAGCAAGAGGAGGATGCTTTCCCTAGCTTGCACTGGGTGAGCAGCTAATGCTGAGGCTTGAACTTTTATGGCCTTTCCCTGCATTTACTTTTTAATGGATTCATTTATTTTTGTGGTGGTGGGGGGACTGAATCTAGGGCCTCAGGAGGCAAGCACTCTCCCACTGAGCTACATGTACAGATCTTTTATTTTAAAGATATGTTTTTACTATTTTAATTACGTATATGTGTGTGCCTGTGTATGTGTGTGAGTGCAGGTATTGATGGAAGCCAAAGACATCAGATCCTCTTTGGATCTGGAGTTACAGGCAATTGTGAGTCGGTAGATATCGGTGCTAGGAATTGGGTCCTCTGCAAGAGCAATAAGTACCATCTACCCCTGCCCCCCCCCCTTTTTCTGAGACCCGGTATCATCATGTAGTCCTGGTAAGGCTGTCCTTGGACTATGTTTATGTGTTTGTCTATGAGTGAACCTCCTGCCTCTGCAGTGCAGGAATTAAAGGTGTGTGCTACCATGCCCAGACAGCCCCTCTTTTATTATTAATTTTTAAAAGAAAATTTCAATCCTATTCTAAAAATATTTTATTTATCCTGTGTGTGTGTATGTTTGTGTACAACATATACAGGTACCTAATGTGGGTCAACAGGCCTGGTGACACATGCCTTTATGCACGGAACCATACTGCTTGCTACCCCCTCTTTTTATGTTCTGAAACAGGATCTGATGAAGTTGCTCAGGATGGCTTTGAACTCTGTAGCCCAAGCAAGCCCAAAACTTGTGCTCCTCTTGCTTTAGCCTCCCAAGTATTGAAGATCACAGGCCTGTGCCTTTAGACCCAGCTTTCTTTGCACTTAAAATAATAATTTCTTGCTCTCTCTCTTTAAATCTTACCTTGAGCTTAAAAGGAAAATTAAGATGCACTACCCCAGCTTCCATTTTACCTTTCCTACTGATCTCTCCATCCTCATGAATATTTAAAAAGTGCTTACTTTGTGTAAGATTAATTTATTTTTTTCTAAAAGAGAGGGGGAAATGAGTACAGAGGAAAGCGAAAGAAGCAAACAGAAGAAATGCCATAGAGGACAAAGAAAAAGACAGTTAAGGCTGAGAAAGAGGAGGAGATGAAGCTGCCATTGTGATTTGCATATGTAAATATTGCAATCTTCCAGACTATGTGGTCGGCTGTCCCCTAGGCAAAGGTAGGCGGCTGGGAGGCTACTTTGAACCTTGCAAGATGCTTAAGGTGGACTTGGGGGGAGCCAGGGAGATGTGAGGGGAAAGGGGGAAGACTTAGAGGAAGAAGGAGGTGGGTGGGAAGAAGACGGGGTGAAAGTTAAGCTGTGGGCTAAAGCCACACACATTAACATGGGCGGGGATTTCTGAGGTATGTTCAGCTTGGAATGTAGGGGCGGGTGCTCAGAAGAACAGCACTTGCCTGAACATTTCCTCGATGACCCAGATGTTAGATGTCCTGGGGCAGTAGCATAGGGCTGCGCTGGTGCACGGGTCTGTATGACTACTTGAAAAATTATGTGTTTGTCTGTCTGTGGGGGAGCCAGAAAAAAAGGGGGATCAGATTCCTCCAGGAGCTGAGAACTGCAGGTGCTGGGAACTGAGCTCTGGAAGAAGAGCAACTGTGAACTGCTGAGCCATCACTAGAGTGCCCCTGTGTGAGCACTGGGGAGATTCCGAGGGACACATGGTCCATGTGCCTCTGGCTTGGATGGTCACATGAAACCAGCTCAGAACCCTTCTTTTGTAGGAGCACTTGGAAGGGAAGGGGCTGAGGCTGTGCCCTTAAATCCAGACTCTCCATTTTATTTGATCCAGGCACAGGCTATCTCTGCAAGAGTCTCTGAGTTTGGAAGAACGCCACTGTAAGGTCTGTGTGTATTTTCTGGTTCTCTAAGTTGATGTGGGCTAATAATGCCATTTGAATACTATTGTTAACAGCCTTATCTACAATCCCAGCAACCCAAGAGACTGAGGCAGGAAGATCATAAGCTCGAGCCTTTGTGGGCTCCAGACTGTCTCAGAATGACAGGTGCCAAGCTTGGTGGTGGATACACGTAAACCCAGCGCTTAGGAGTTGGAAACAAAAGTGCTAGGAGTTCAAGGCCAACCTTGGCTATACAAAGTTACATAAAGCTCAAAACACCAAAAATAAATACATAAATAAAAAATGTTTAATAAAAGGCAGCTATAGGAGGATATAGCTCAGTGGTGAAACATTTGCCTACCGTGTGTGAAGCCCTGGTTCAATCCCAAATACTACTAAATAGATCAATCAATCAATCATATTGCAACAACTACTCCAGTTTGAGTACTTCTAGTCTAAAACTCCAAAGTACGACTGGGTATTCACTGTAGTGGAGTACTTCCCTCATATGCACAGGCTTTCGGTTAGTAGTCAGCACCGAAAGACATCAATCAAACCTTCCTCTGTTTGGTGGCCCATGCTTACAGCCCCCAAATTCAGGAGATGGAAACAGCAGGATTGTCATGAGTTGAGCACAGCCTGAGCTGCATAGTGAATTCAGGCCAGCCGGGGCTACAGAGGGGTAAGACTTTGTCGCAAAGGAAAAAAAAAAAAAAGAGAGAAAGAGAGAAAGTCCAAACTGTTTTGAAATTAATTTTTGAATAACAATATGATTCTTGTACTATGCCTGTTTTATGGGTACAAGTCACAGATGGAAAACTGCCCTCTTCCTTCGAGGGCTGGGAAGATGGCGAAGTGGTTAAGAACACTTGCTGTCCTTCCAGAGGGTGTCAGCATCCACATGGCTGGTACAATCCTCTGTAACTAGCTCCAGGAATCCTGTACAAGCATCCACACCCATGTGCAGAGACAGATGGATCGCTATGGGTTCAAGGATAGACCGGTTTAGGCCAGCCAGAGGTACAGAAGTGAGACCCTGTTTCAAAAAACAAACAAACTTCTAAAACTTGAAAAACAAACAAATTTCCCTCTGGTTAATATTAGGCTACTAGGCTGGGAGGCTTCTGAAAAGGGTCTCCATCTTCTAACAAAGGCCACACACACAGTAGAGCTAAGTCTTCCTGATGAGAGGAATGGAATCTGAGTTGTTCTGGCCCTGGGTGGAGATAAGACATTCTGATTTGCCTTAAACAGTGCATACAATTGTCCTCTCCCTTAACAGATAAGCCACTTTAGCCTGTCAATCGCGTGGCCAGGGTACCGCCCTCAGGAAAGCTGATTTACCTGAAGCCCAGCTAAGGAACTGGGAGTAATAATTATCCCTTCAATGGGATAACTTACTTGCCCGCCTCTGAAGCCCCGCCTTTAGGCAGTTGCTTACAGACGTTCACTGCAAAGTGTGACCACATTCCTGAGTTCTGGCTTGAAAGTCTAACTTTTCCTTTTCTCCTATCTCTTCTTTGGACACCTGCCAAGATACTAAGCATGCTTGCACTAACTCTCCCGGCTTTCCCTCTGTTTCTCAGAAGTGCTCTAACATCCACAGTTGCTTGCAGACCTATAGCTGATCTACAGAACTCAAAAGGGACGATTTTCTCTTCTATCCCTTCTCCTTTCTCTTAAAGCTACCCAGATCTTCAGCTTTCCTGTTCTGTCATTTTTCTCCTGCATTTTAGTGAAATGGTCCTCAGGCTTCCTTTTAAAGGCTGTCAATCCTCCCCCTCCCAAACAAAAACAAACAAACAAACAAACAAAAAAAACCAACAGAATCTCACAGTGTAGCTTTGGTTGACCTGGAACTCCATATGTAGACCAGGATGGCCTTGAACTCATAGAGATCCAGTCTGCTTCAACTTCTGTCTCCTGAGGGCTGGGATTAAAAGGAATGTGCCAAAACACTGAGCTTTGTTTTTAAATTCTTCTATCAATGACACCAGGAACCCATAAAAGGGAACCCCAATTCCCCAGTAACACGATATGTTTAAAAGATACATACGAAA
>CM053745.1:8329354-8359287 GCA_028658305.1 Pachyuromys duprasi | reverse complement strand
GCTGAATGATATGTGTGTCTGTTTATATCTCTGAAAGTTCAGAGATGGAGAGATGGCTCAACAGGTAAAGATGCTTGTGGTGTAAGCTGCACAGCCTGAGTTTGGTCCTGAGAACCTACCTACATCAAGATGGAAGGGCAGACCCAACTGTACAAAGTTCAACTCTGATCTCCATACACACACAATAAAAAAATAATTTTTAAAAAAGTTAACAGTCTACATGTGTTCCATATTAGCACATGAACACCCATCAAGCAGTCTGATGATACTTAAAAAACCAACAAGCCAACAACAGACTTGGAGCTGGAGGTGTAGGAATGGCAAAAGAAAACTAAAACTTCACAGCTTCTGTAGTCAGAGCTGGGAACGGCTTCTGCTGTGTCGTAAAGCCTCTGTTCAGCTCTTTTCATGTGTTGCAAAGAAGGGGAAGCAGTGTGTCAAAGAGTTTTGTCCCCCTTTTCCATTTTCAGACTAACACTTTGGATATGATCAATCAATAAAATAATGACCACTTCCTATTTCCTGAAGAGGGGATATTTGAAATGTATTGGTCTTTGGGCATCTCTTTGGGGGCTAGTCAATTTGCTCACCTCAGGCAGGCATGCCCCAAAGTCCTGAGGTTACACCTATGCTGGCTTCCATTCCACATCATGTGGTTTGCTGCTGTGTGTGCCGGCAAGCGCTTGGTGGCCGGCTGGCGGCTGGCAGAGTGTTTGGGGTGGTGGTAATTACTAGGATGGCCCGGCCCTAATGAGTGTGATCTCGTTACACTCTTGCTGCTTCTAATGGAGCTAACCTCATTTCACAGCCATTAGAGATGGAGATGAGGCCCCGCCCACAGGCCCCACCAGCTGCAGCTTTCACAGCTTGGGCCATGTTCTTCCCTACCACTCCCCATGCCATTTCACCTCTCTTGTCTCCCTCTTTTTCCCTTGCCTTCCTTCTGGCCTTCTCATTCCTGGTCCCCATTGTTCTTTTCTGTGTCCATCCCTCTCCTCTCTCCTTTTTTCTTACATTTCTCTTCTGTCTCCTTGCCTCCATCTCTGGGTTGCTTAACATTCATCACCCTCCACATGGCCTCTGTCCTCTGTCTTCCACATTTCCTTCTCTCTGTCCTCTTTGGCACCCTCCCCCTGCCCTTCACCTCTGCTGTCCTTCCCCTCCCCCACGATGCCCTGTCTGGCCAGAGGACAAATCTCCTGGGGAAACCAGCAAAGATAAACAAAAAGCAGTGACTTCATTATATTAGTTAATTTGCCACTTCAGTTCCTCCCATAAGGGTCATAACCAGCACGGCTTGAACTCAGGACTGACCTGGAGCTGAGTTAAGGCCTTGATGTTTTCACACATGACCACCTTCTCTCCCTCATCTTGGGCTATCTTTCCTGGACTAGAGGGGTAAGGAAGAGTTCAAACTACCTGCGTTCTCAGAGGTTCTTTCTTTGGCCACACAACTCTCCCTTCTTTTTCACTTAAATGAGATCCCTCTCATCTCTAAGTCACTTCCTCCATCTCTATCATATAAAGGAAGGGTCTCAGGCTGGCCTCAAAGTCCCTAGTAGCTGACGATGACTTTAACTCTGAGTCCTGCTTCCACCCTGCATTTCATCACTGTCCATGCTCTTTCCTCTCCCATTCTCCAGGGCACTTCTGTCCCTAAGGCACCAGGATGTATCTCTGGGTTTTTAGAATCCAGAGTCTGAAGAAGCCAGAGATGGAAGAAGGGTACTTGTGGCCTGCACAGGCCAATTTTCCTAACATGGGATGAAGGTTGCTACAGAGGAGGGAAGAGCCCCAGGGGTAGGGAGAGGAGACTGGCGCTAGAGGATTGGAGGCAAGGGCAGACGCTCGGAGAGCCAACAAAACAATGAATGAAATTTTTGAGTATGGCAAGGAATTTACTCCATTTTTTTTCCTCCAGGGGGGAAAAAAAAAAAAGAATCCAATCCTCCACCTTCCTTCATTAAGAAGCCAAATGACTGGCAACTGACTTTGACCTTTAGCTAAAAACCCAGTCCCAAAGGGAGAGGGTGAGGGTAGTTGGCTGTGACTGCAGGCTGCACTGGGGAAATGTCTACGCCCATCCTGCCCCATCAGCTTGGCGGTTCAGCATGCCACAGACCCCATATGCATATATCCTCTTCTTACTGTGGGGTCTCACGCACCCTGGGTAATTACGGTCTCCTAATTGTATATGTCCCCATGCACACATCATTCTGCTGTGAGTTCCAAGGCTCTAAAATAACCACGTATTCCTTCCCAAACACAGGAGGAAACTCCACTTCTCTCATTTGACTTTTGGAGTAAAAAAAAAAAAGTTGAGGAGTGATGAGCTGCCTTGGTAGGAAATGGAAAAGAAAACAGACATAATGCTGTATGACTGCAATCCCAGGATTTGGGAGGGAGAGGCAAGGAAGGATCAGGAGTTCAAGGCTAGCCTTATGCAGTTGAGTTTGAAGCCTGGGCTACATGAGACAGCCTCCCTCCTCCCTCCCCAGCACACACACACACACACACACACATTTTTTTTTAATTTAAAAAAGATAACCAAAACTGAAAAGAATGGCTTCTCAGCGCTCAGGAGGCAGAGGTAGGAGTATCATTGTCAGTGAAGGCCAGCCTGGTCTTTGTATCAAATTCCAGGCTACTTACAACTATATAGCAGAACCTTGTCTCAAAAAAAAAAAAAAGCCTTTCCTAGTAAAACTTCACCCAGGAGTAGGTCTATCATTTGGACATCATCTCCAAATCTTTGACCCCTGCTCTTCCAGCCCGGGCTGGGTGGGAAAGGGATAGGTGGACAGTTAGGCAATTAATTCACTGAGGCTTTCCCAGGGTGCACAGGGACCCTGGGAAGCTGGGTGGTGGGATGCTTGAAGCTTAGTGTGAGGAGCCTGAGAAGAAAGATGGGAAAATCAATGAAATGAGTTTCTAACAGTGAGGTAAAGGACCGCTGTGTCGACAGCTTGTCACCTGCTGCAAAATATGAGCTGCCCAGGCCTGGCGGCTGCTGACAGTACACATGGCTGCCACTGTCCTCTCCCTTCATGACCCCCCCCCCCCAGCCCCTTCTGCTGCCAGGGCTTTCTCATTATGATTAGCCAGACTCTCCCCAGAGCTGCTTGCCCTCTTCCTCTGCCTTTTCTCCAGCTTTTACAACTCATTTAGGGGCTTTTGGCTCCTTATTGCAAGAACAGGCCAGGTCATAAGCCCTGCTTGGACACCTTTCTCCTCTAAGGTTTCTCTCTGCAGATTCACTCTGAGACTCATAGTGAGCTCTGAATCTCATGATTTTTTCCCCCCAACAGTGGGCAGTCAGAGGTGAAGGTCATTTCTTACAGGGTTGTTTACACCGACGTCTGGGCAGCAGTTAACTCCCATCTCTTATCTTTTGGCCCACTTGGCCAATGTTCATGTCCTTGTAATCACTTTGAGACAGGTGTTTAGGGAGGGTCTGGTGTTGATTTATGAACTTGTGCGGTCATTGTGTATGAGGGTGTGCACACCTGTGTGTGAGTATGGCTGATTCAGCTTTAGCTTCAGGATAGGGAATGGGGTAGGGATGCTATTTCAACTCAGATGTGCCTGCTTTCTTTGAAAAGCCTAGGCCTTTCCTGGAATCTGCCTCTTTAACCTTCTCTGTATCTTCCCTAAGCTTCCAGGATGGTTCATTTATGTTTTCCTCATACCCAGAGACTTCCTAGTGAGTTAGCCTGGTACCTTCATTCCCCAACACTGTCTCTCTTCTTTCCCAGGTCTGTTGGCCTTCCCACCTTGTTTCTGATTTCTCCATGTGACTATGTATGCAGGCAGGTCTGGGAGACAGGATGAGAGTTAGGACAACTCTCAGACCCTCTGAGCATTTGCTCAAGAGGTATTTATAAAGCCTGTTCTGCATGACAGATACTTCGAGGTGTTACAATTAGAAACTAATTGTAACTAATAAGGTGGCTGAGACCTAAAATTCTAGAAACCAGGAGACCGAAGTAAAAAAGATCTGCTCAAGTTTCAGGCCAAACTGGACTACAGAGTGAGACCCTGTTTCAACTCCCAACTCACTCACCCTAAAAAAAACCCCAAAAAACAAAACAAAAAATACCAAAAACCTGGATAGAGGCAGCTGCTGTCCTGTGTCTCCTACCACATTATACCTTAGTCTCTTAAAGGGACATTTTCCCATCCTTCATTTCGGCCAAATATTACTGTGCCCTCTGGCATTTCAAAACCCCCCTCCATATTCTACTCCAGCACTGCCCTGGTCTTCTCTTCTGGATTTCCAGCTCCCCTCCCTGCTTACAAAGCCTTCTCCCTTCCTTTTCCAGGGCTGTCATTTTCAGTTCTCTTCTTTTTTCGCATGCCTTTCTGTCCTAACATCCCAACCTCAATGCCTAATGTCTCTTGAGGTCACTTCTTGCTTTTGTCAGGATCTAGCAAGCCTCGGGCACTCACAAAGTAGTTTGTGACAATTGTCGTGAGCTAAGAATAGCTCCAGAGAAGCAAAGTCACTACCAGAGATAGGAGTCCTACAGATATGACTCTAGCCAGGCCCCAGGCCCACATGTGATGCAGAGGTGCAAGTTGTTCCTGTATGGGTCTCAATATGGTAACAACAGCTGCCTCTGACATCATGGAGGAGGGACCCTGTCAGGTTGCCAAGGCAACCCAGCAATTTATGACATCAGAGGCTTGAAGTCGTTGCTTCTCAGGGGGCTGGGAAGATTCAAGTTCCTGTCAGTTGCAGTAAATGGGAATTCTACTTTTTCATCTCTTCTCTGTATTCTGGCTTGGCAGTAAAATACAAAGTGACTGATGAGGCCGAGGGAATGAATGCTGGTGAGATTCTCTTCCCTCTCTCTTCATCTCTGCAATTTCTCTCCTCATAAGCATCTCTCTGTTAGAGCCCAGTGGTAGTCTGCCAAGCCATTTTTTCCAAATTGCTCACCCCCTGCAGTGCTCTCTCTCTGCCTTGGCCATGCTGTGTCCTCCTCACACTAAAGGCATGTGTCTCCTTTGATAGCCCACTCTTTCCTCTTTTCCCTTTCCAGGGCTCTGTGCAGCTCTGATCTGCTTCAGCACGCCTGCCTTCGCCGTCCATTTACCTTCTTTGTACCATACTCTTTTCCACCTCATCTTATTCCTTAATTCTTCCCTTCCCCCACTCTGCCACCATATTAATTTCCTATTGCTTTTGTTGACCCTTCCAAAGGAACACTTTATCATCGTTCTCTTTCCTCCTGTACAGCTATTAGCTCATATTTATTTATTTTATTCTCTCAATTTTTTATTAATCACTCCTCAGTTCCTCGTCTTCTCTACTCTTCATTCTGCATAGATTTTCACCATTTCCTTTGGCCATACATTTCTTTAACTCATGTGTTTCCTGAACCTGGTTTCTCCTTCCATCATCTGCCCGTATCTGCCTCATCTTTTTATCTTTCTAAGCTCCTGAGGTCTGGAAAAACAATGATGGGTTTAAACCACGACAAACTCTCCAATCCTTTATCTACCTTTACCATTCTTTAGACTTAATGAACACAGCCCTCCCATAAGATAGGTTTTCTGCAAATAATCAAATCTGTCTCATAAAGAATGTTGCTGAATCCAGAGAGAATAATAGGAGGATCCCATGAGGAAAATGAACTAAAAATCGAAGAAAAAGCCACTCACAGCTAGAATGAACTGAAGGATGGGGGCAACCAGGTAGGGTGGAACTCAGAGTTCTAGAAAACATCCCCTTACAACATTAAAGTTGACAGTTAGCTGACATGATGGCACTGATTGATGAAGGAGTTCTATGCCCCTGGAAGACGTTAAATGGATTTCTTGGCCTGTTTATGTGCCTTCACAAAACACAACCCCCACCTCTCACCCAGCCCTTTGCTTGTGGCATCTTCAGCTAGGGTTAAAATGCTGGGTAACAGGATAAGGAATAAAAAACAAAAACAAAAACAAAAAACAACAACTTTGGTTGACCAAGGAGAAAAGGGAACAATGGTGGAGAATATCCAAGGGAGCTCATCAGATAAAAGGATATGGGAACAAGGTGAAATAAACTGTTGAGATAGAAAAATGTATATACAATGGCTGAGTGGGGGAAGGGAGAAAAAAATTAAGTCAGCAAGGATGAGGTTTGTGGTGGAAAGCTCCTGGAAAAGCAGAGACACACTGGAGGACCCAAAGGCACATGGCAAACGAGGTGATCAACAATGCCAGAAGTTCCAAGGCTTCCCCGCTGAAGGTGAACAGAAGGCTGTTGCGCCCGCGCTGAAAGGGCGCCGGAGTCTTCAGGGGTAGACATACCAGCTCCATCCCCCTACTTTTCAGGCCACTGACCGCAGACTACCACAATCATGGCTGGTAAGCAAACTCCAAAGTAGCTGAAAAGGCCACAGCTGTGGGGACAGTCCCTGAAGGAGAGCCGTGGATAGCTCAACAGTCAGGAAGTCTAGGCGTGCCACACAGGGCCAGGGGTACAGGGTAAGGATCACTCGGATGAGAAGTGTCACTATCAAGACAGTGACACGCACAACTGGATTTAGATGGGGTGAGGAGCCAAGTGAAAAATAGCACAACCACAGATCAGTGGGGTGGCAGGCACAGTAAGAAGCGTGGTTCCAGAGCTCAAAAAAAAAAAAAAAAAAATGATGAGGGCTTAAGAAAGCGGATGGAGAGTCGGGGTAGCAGGGGAAGCAGGGCAGGCATGCTTCACCGCGAATGGGGCTCCCTCACCTACTTCAGGCAAAAATGAACATTAAAGGTATCCACTCCCACCCTGGAACCCGGCGCCCGAGCCCATCCATCAGCCCTTCCTCCCGGGTTTCTCCCCCATCCCGGAGCCAGCTGAGATCCTCTGCGCCGCAGGCCCCTCCAGGATGATAGCTCGGAGCCCTCGCACTCACCCGGCCTCCCATTCCCTCCAGGAACCCCGCTCCCGGTACAGCTCGGCGCGGTACGTCTAGGCTCTCGCAACCCTCTGTCCGGCTGGCCCCTATCTTTCCCTTCTCCGTTTCTCCACCCCTGCCTCTCTTCCCCATTCCCACTCGCGCGCCCTTTCACCCCCACACTCCTGTCCCCTTCTCCCTAGCTGTCTGTCCGTCCGAGTCCCCTCCCCCAGCCCCTTCCTGTCCCTCTCCGTCCCCTCCAGTAGCTGTCTTCCAGCGCCTCCTCTCTCCTCGAGATTCGGAAGAACAGGGAAGGGAAGGAGAGTGAGAGGCAGAGAAGAGGGGGGGAAAAACCACAACCAACCCAGCAGCATCGGAAATCGATGCACTTACACCTCAGCTGGAAGCAGGGACGGGAGTCGAACCGCGGCCGCCAAGCAGCGCGAGGCGGGGAGGGGAGGGGGCGGCTCTTGGAAGGGACTTCTCCGATGTGTTGATTCCTTTTTTGCCCCTCCTCCTCCCTCCCTTCAGCGCTCGCTCCGGGGCGTCGGGGACGGAGATGGAAAAATAAATAAATTCACGGCGGTGAGGGAAGTGAAAGAAAATAATCAATGCTATTTGGCTGCGGCTGAAGTGTTTTCCCGGCTTCGTGAGTGGGTTTCCATTGATTCACCCTGGGCACTGGCTTGCTCCCTGTCTCCTCCTCCTCCTCCTCGCCCTCCTCCTTCAAGCCCTCACTCCTCCGCCTCATTCACTGGCTGGAGCCGAGGCGTCCCACACAATGGAATAATCAATACCCAGGCGCCCGGGGCAGCCCCACTGAGCAGGTGCAGCGACCCGCCCGCCGCAGTGCATGCCGGGAGCTGTAGTCTGTAGGTCTCCGCCCTCTAAAGCCGGCTAGCGCCTAGTCTCTGGGCGTCCCAGGATGCAGGGACCTTGGTGGTGGCCAGTTCGTTGGGGCGAGGAAGGCCAACTATGCCACCAGCTTCTTCCTTGACTCAGGCAGTAGGTCTACCCTATGCCTGCAAAAAGGACATGTCCCTTTAAACTCTTGTCTCCTCTTTATCCTGCTTACAGAAAACATAAGTGTTTTCTTGTTTGATTTTTGTTTTTGTTTTAGAGATAGGGTTTCTCTGTGTAGCCCTGGCTGACCTGGAACTCACTCTGTAGACCAGGCTGGCCTTGAACTCAGAGATCTGCCTGCCCCTGCCTCGCACGTGTTGGATCTGATTTCGTTTTAAATCACTATTAGAGCAAGCTGTTTCTGTAAGCTTCCCAGAGCCGTTGGGAGACCATCACATTTTCACTCCCTTCTAGCCTTATCGTTTTTCCCTCTTGAGTACTAGAACATTCTCTCTTTTTCATAGCAATTACTCTGAAGTCTCCCAGCGATGCTGTCTTCTTAACTCAGTTACACTCCCTTACCCCAGTTGGGTAGGGAAATAGGAGGCTTTGGTTCCTTTTTCTCTCAAGCTTGTCAGCTCATCAGTGCTTTACACTCCCAATTTTAAGATTCTAAAGCAGAAAGCTGGGTGCTGTGGCACATGCCTGTAATTGCACTCAGGGAGGCAGAGCAGCAGGATCTCTGTGAGTTTGAGGCCAGCCTGGTGTACAGAGAGAGTCCAGAGAACAGACAAGACTACGCAGAGAAACCCTATCTCGAAAACAAAGCCAAACAACAACAGCAACAAAACACAAAAAACAACGAGAACAAAAAAGATTCTAAAGCAGAGGAAACCAAGGTTTACCAGCTCAAGATTGCATGGCCAGTAAATAATAAATAGTACCATAATGCAAACCTCAGCGGTCTGACTCAAGAGTCCACGCTTGCTTGGTACATTTTTCTCACGTGATAACAACAACAAAAAACACCTGAAATTGAGGATGGGGATGAAAGCAATATTTTTAGTTTCTACCATGTAACAGTTAAGTTACTTACTGAATTTTCAATCCTCATATAACTGTAAGGCAGACCATTGAAAACGCAGAGATTTAGGGAGGTAAAGAAGCCACACCCCCAAGGGCAATGGTCCACAAAAATGAGGCTGAGTCAACCTTGAGTTTTGCTGTAGAGTCCATTAAGAACAGATGAGCTTCAGGCTAATGAGAAGAGTTGGTGTTTGGAATCTGTTTCCTCCGCACTGAGATCTTTGACCTTACCTCTGTTTTGTTGACGCCGAAAGCACTGATATTTTCTGTGTCTTATAAAATCCAACCCAGCAGACCAGAAGCAGCAATATGTTTAATGGCATCGCAAGTTCAAAATGCTGTCTGTAAACCAGAGACCTTCCCACAAGTGCCCCCCTGCCCCCCCCCAGTGGTTTCTAGAAATATAAGGGAGCAGTTTTGGCAGTCACTTATCATGGAAGCAAGTCTAGAAGTTGACAGTGTCCTCACTCAGAAGCACACACAAAAATTAAGGTCTATAAAATACACAATTTTGTATCAGAGCGTAAAGTTAAAGACCGGTCTTTGTTTGGCTGCTAGAGCAGACAGAGGGTGACTCTTGTCTTTCTGTGTTTATTCTTGTTTTGTTTTTGTGTTTGTCTTTTCCAGACAAGGCCTCACTCTTGTCCCAGAATGGCCTGGAAATCAGTCTGTAGCTCAGGCTCACCCCAAGTTTTGATCCTCAAGCAAGTGATCTTTTGCCCCAGTTCTCCAGACGGCGGAAATAAGGTGCACACTGCTCTGCCTGACTACTCCTACTCCTGAGAAGGTCACATCAAGGACGGTTGGAAATGGACAACTCAGCCTAGCACTCATTCATGACTTTTTTCAACCTGCCACTCAACTGCATGTCAAGACATTTTTGGCTTAGATTCTGGCTAGGTGCTACAGCCAGCTTCTGGGCTTTTACCCAGGCACTTATGTTGTGTGTATAGATTAATATTTACTAATAATTATCTTTTAGTAATGTTGCTGTTAATCCTAAACAGCTGTATAACCAAATCACCACACAGAGACTGGCTTTATTCAGTTAACCTAGAACACAATGCTGGGCAATAGTTACTCCATCCTAAACCTCCAAGCCCTCATAGTTTCCTAACATTTAGATTTTACCCATTATACTTGCTTTTTGTGAAATCTTAGGTCTAGTTCATTCTCTCCACGATGTTCCAAGATCTCTCCTTCAGTTCCTCTCCCCCTGCTCTGCCTCGCCCTCTCTCCTCCCACTCATTTCCTGCCCCCTGGCTCCTCCCCTTGCTCAACATTGTGGCTAGTTGCTTTATTTTGGCCTGTTTACACAAAGTTGAGACAGGATGCTTAGAATAAGTATCACAATGCAATATCTGGATTGAAACCAGAGTGTGGGGGTGGGGGTGGGGGGCGGGTGGAAGGGGAGAAATCAGCATTTGAATGAACAAGGGTAAGGTGTATTCATTTCAAAAGAACATTATACCAACACACTTATTTCTACCTAGGTCTCCAGCAAGTCCATCATAGTCACTCACTCATTCTCTTTCTTTTATAATTAAAATATCTATATATCATGTAAGTATGTATGTTTCTACGTATGCATGTATCTATCTACGTATCTATGTGTCTATCTACGTATGTATGTATGTATGTATCTATCTATCTGTCTGTCTATCTGTGTTTTGTCTGAGGTGTCAGATCTTCCCTCCCCCGGAACTGGAGTTACAGAGGCTGTGATTTAAGTGCTGGGAAGATAATCCCAGAACTCAGGAAGGGCAAGGTGTACTTAACTGTTGAGTACCCTTCTCTCCAGCTCCTCCATCACATCTTTGATTCACATTCAAAATATCACCTCCTCCACTGATAGTTTCCTACTCAACTTTCCCCTAAACGATGGCCCCAGTTTGTTTTAGAGCCCCTCTAAAATCCCAGAATAGAGGCAGGATATGGTGATTCACATACCCAGCACTCACTCGAAGGAGCATCAGGAGTGCCAGGGTATTTTGGGTCACACGAGATCTTTGCGTCAAATAAAATAAAGCAAAATAAAACCATAAAAACATTCCAAGTGGTTAAACTGAGTTTCTCCACTCACGCTCCAGACCATTACCACTGGCCAGCACTTAGTGGGCAGCCATAAACTGCAGTATCTGAGTGGCATGTGTTTCATGAGGCCCACCCACTGTCTACACTGGGAGGGTTTGGGCGCTACTCTTCCCGTTGGCCACCCTGGAGCCCCGGCCGGTTCAGCTTTAGGTAGAGTCCCGCTGGCTGACGCTAATTGCAAGTTTCTGATCACCATAGCGACGGGTGGGCCTGAAAGGTGAGGTGGCCCTTTGGAACTACATCTCCCATCATGCATCACGCCCAGGGTGGCAGGCTCACGCTAAGGCTCGAGATCTTGGCCGATGCCCGGGCTCCAGGAAGGATCCAGGATGAGCAGCGGGCGAGGGGATGGTCTCGCTCCTCTTGCCCATCCGGTTGGGACGCACGTAACCTAACAGACCTCTTGGGCCCGAGCTTGCCATCGGCACCGCCACACCGGCCTAATATGGCCGCTGGTGCTGGGACCGGACCCGCGCGTAAAGAGCCACCAGGGCTAAGGTCCGGAGCGGAGACTGCTCCCGGCATTCCTCGCGGGTGCAGCGTGGGCTCCCTTTCCCCATTTCCGGGTCCCAGGAGAGGGAGACCGTGGGGTCTTGAAGAGAGTCCTGAGGTTCCGCGGCTCGGTACTATGCTAAGAATGGCAGGCCTTCCCGGGCAGTGAACCGCTGGCCTTGGGGTAGCAGGGAGCAGAGAAAAGATAGGTGATCAGCATCACGGCCTGCTTTCTAGGGAGCCTTTTTGGGTTGAAGACATTACCAGTAGTAGGATTTAGCTGGAGATCTGTCATCATTGTTTCAGCCCGATGAGACCTCGAAGTAGAGCCTTGTGTTCCTGAAGCAGAGCTCTGAGACAGTGCTTGTGCATCTTAAGTTCATCCAGGACTTAAGGACTTAAGTTCATCCAGGACATCTCTGCTGTCCAGCCCTACCCTTTAGCACGCAGTGAATTCTTTGCAAACCTGTGTTGCAGGCAACATGGCCCAGGGCTTGATTGAAGTGGAGCGAAAGTTTGCTCCAGGGTCTGACACGGAGGAAAGGCTGCAGGAGTTGGGGGCCATCTTGGAGCACCGGCTCACCTTCCGAGACACCTACTACGATACTTCTGAGTTAAGCCTCATGCTGTCTGACCACTGGCTGCGGCAACGAGAAGGCAGTGGATGGGAGCTCAAATGTCCTGGAGTAGCCGGTATCTCAGGACCCCACAATGAGTATGTGGAACTCACATCGGAGCCTGCCATTGTGGCCCAGCTCTTCGAACTGCTGGGGTTTGAGGAGCAGGGGCCCGCAGGCGTGGCTGCTGTCTTGGGTCCGCTGAAGCTGCAGGAAGTAGCTAGTTTTATAACGACACGAAGTTCCTGGAAGCTGGCGTTATCTGGAGCCCCTGAACAGGAGCCTCTGCTACGAGTGGACCTAGATTCGACAGACTTCGGCTATGCTGTGGGTGAGGTAGAGGCCATGGTGCATGGGAAAGCCGAAGTACCAGCTGCTCTGGAGAAGATCATCAGCGTCAGTAGCATGCTTGGTGAGGGAGACAGGCCTTTCTGTGCTCAGCAGCATGTGTGGCGAGGGAGCCAATCCCTTCGGTACTGCCCTAGCTTCTCATTTTGCCTCTCGGAGGTACCTACTGAGTCATAGAGTAGTGGAGAATGAGAATCATTTTTGTAAGGTAAATTTTTTTATTGTGGCGATTTTCTGGTATTATAGGTGTAGGTAGCCACATCCCCTGGACTATGTTTTTGGCATGGAGAAAAGACAAGAACATTTGTATGGGGCAGGTTTTTCTGTTTCTATGCCTAACTCTTTTCAACACATTTAAGGGGTTGTGTACCCTCCAGGGTCCGTCAGCCCTAGAGTGCTGAACCTCCCTGGAAACCAGTTTCCTTCTGTGGGGCAGTATGCTGCTGTCCACTAACCACACTGGCTATGAGTTCAAGGCCACCCTGGTCTACAGGGTGAGTTCCAGGACAGCCAAGGCTACACAGAGAAACCCTGTCTAGAAAAACAAAAATAATACCACTGCCAATAGGCAGTTAGAAACAAGATTCTGTAAATGGCACGCCACAGCTCCTGCTTTTATTTTCGTTAACACTTGGTGTTCTTTTGTACCTCACTGCATGGGCTTCATTACCAAGCTAATGAGCTTTGGCTTGCCTAGATGGGCTTGAATCTTGATTAGGAGAGAGGGGTAATAAATGAAGTGAGTCGGTTCCCCCATCTTCATGGCACAGGATGCTTCTTCAACATTTCTCATCTTGGGAGGAGAGGCTCACAACCCCGGGCGGATCTTTGGGGGTCTCACTTCTGCAACCCAACAAGGGAGTGTGTGGTTTAGAGAAGCTGTTTGGTGGGCATCTGGATTCTCAGTACTGCTTTGCAAACTTTGGAGTCCTGGCTGGGCGGGGCTAGGGAGCAAAGTGAAAGCATGGACAAGGGTGCCGTCTGCTTCTTTCCTCATTGCCCTCTTGCCTGCAGGAGTCCCAGCAGAGGAGAAGGCACCTGCCAAGCTCCTGGTATACCTACAGCGCTTCAGGCCTCAGGACTATCAGCGCCTGCTAGAAGCGAACAGTTCCAGTGAGGCCACAGGGGACTCAACATCCTGACAGCACCTGTTTATGGGAGCAGGATTTGTTTTCTAGAAGGGAAGGGAGCCCTGAAGCCACCATACACACCCGGACCCGCTGTGCCCCTTCCCTTACAGCAGAGCCACTTTTCTCTCTAGCTCTGCCTGGTTTTTCACCCATTCTCAGCTACCCTTCCTGGAGGCCTCCCTCACTGTTTCCATCATCCGTCAGATGCAATCTGTGGGCCGCCCCTCTCCCCTGGCCGCTAAGCAGCCTCCATTGATTTCCGCTCGTGTTTATAGGATTTCCACTTAGCCGTGATCAGTAGTTAAGCACAGGAAAATCCCTTGCCACCCGCCCCCCCCTTGGTCGATGCCATTGATTCTGCCAGCGGCTCTGAAGCCGCCTTACAGCTGAGTTAGAGATGAGGGGAAGCAGCAGGGATTTCCCTGCCTTGGGGTGTACGGAATAGCAACAAGGTGGGGAAGTGGTTGGGAACTCCTATTAGAAACCTGGAAATTCTGCTGAGTCTGCCACTGTGCCCAGAGAGTAGAGTGCCCTATGTGGCAGTTTAGAGATAAATATGCTCTACAACCCCGAGAGGGGTAGAAAGAAAGTTGTCATTGTTGAGACAGGTCTCTAGGGTTTCACGAAGCCTTTCTTCTGCAGAGAAGGCTCTACCCTCACTCCCACACATTTTCTTTCTCAACTAGGTCAAAATATGCCTTTCTGCCCACCTCAGGCTTCACAGACTTTTATTATTTGTTGGGGACGAGGCAGTGGCTTCAGATTGTGGTGACAAATACAGGGCCAGAGTGCCACCTGCTGGTGGCCCTCAGGGCTGTGTCCCAAGCTCAGGGTGCAGAAGGACTTCAGGTGAGCTGAGGCAGCAAGTTTAGGGAACAGCTTAACAGTGTAGAACTCCACTTGGCTTGCGCTGGGCACACCTCTCATCTAACTGCCACTTGGCATCCCAGGGTCCTCCCCTGCGCATACACACATACACATCCTTCTAACAATGTACCTCAGACCCCACCTGTATTGAACTGCATTTATATTCCACTTCAAACAATGGAATAAATCCCGCTCCCCCAGCAGCCCTTTTGTGGACAGTTTTTATTCAAACATTTTAGAACATACTCCAGTATAGAAAGCGGGAAGCTGATTGGGCCTAGATGGGTTTTGGGTGCAAGCAGACTAAGGGAAACTATGTTCTTTGGGTGAACTTTTAAGGGGAGCCCCCTATTTACCATCCTATTCTGTCTATGCAGAATGAGTTAGCATATGATTAAAACCAAATGTTTCATGGAAGAGTCATTCACAGTGAGAAAAGACTTATAGAATCCAAGCCTGTCAATCAAAATAGAGAACCAGTCAAATTATGCCACTTAGCAACTAGCTCCTCCTTCCCCTAAGACCTTATTAAAGAAACACCAGGCAATAACCCAGGGCCCTTGAGTACCACAGTCATTGCTTGTTTGTAGTACACTTCTGATTTGTATGATCATTTTTCCTTTAAATAAAGTTTACTTGCCACTTTGTAATTTATATGCACCTTTATTTCCATCCCTTGAATAAGACACCCAGAGCCTGGAAAACATGGAGGCCAGACAATGACCTGGACCACAGGAAGTCACTGCCATGTCTCCACAGGCAAGCTATCCACCTCAAAGATCTCCTGTACTGGCTGGCCAAAGTGGTTGTAGGTGAGGCGAAGCTTTAGTCGCAGAGGCGCCTGAAAACAAGGAAGCAGAGACCAGGTCTCTGCTTGTTCCCATCCTTCTTACCCACAGGGTCTGACAACTCACCTTGTTAGGATTGAGGATCCTGAAGAGCTGGGTGATGGGAAGGCCACCCCGAGCTGGAACTGTGTCCCCACTGGGGGCCTGTAGCTGCAGCTGGAAACTCTGGGCAGAACACAGTAAGGCCTCCGGTTGGGCTCAGGCGGCCCTTCACACCCAGCCGCTCCCAAACATTTCTAACTCCCCAGTAACTATCACTCCTTTCCCATCTTTACCTCCTCCCCACCTCCACTACTTTCTGGCATTTTCTCCTGGACTATCCTGGGCCACTCCTGAACCCTATTTTTTTTTTCTTTTATTGAGACAATGTAGCTTATGTTGGCTTCAAACTCACTATGTAGCCCAGGCTGGCCTCAAACAGTGCTTGCCCTGCCTCAGCTTACTAAGTACTAGAATTACAGGCATGAGCTATAACACCTAGCTGAACCCCACTTTTTTTGTTTCAAACCTTGGGCACAGCTGCCTGGCAAACGAAGTGGGTAACATCCTCCCTTGAGGAGTTGGTGGTGGTGGCAGTGACCAAGAGCAAAGCAGGGGTCTCCACAGGCCGCACGAAAGACAGATCCAGCTGTAGGCCCTCACGCTGAAACACTCTGACGCTGGGGATGGGGGCTGGAGATGGGAGGAGGGTCTCTCAGGGCACAGGCTTCAAACAGCATGCTCTTCCACTCACCCAGTACAAACCGAGTGAGCCCATCTTGACCCTTCTTCAACTGTCCCACCTCTGCTGACAAACTAGACGGGCTGAGGTGGGAGCTGACCACCCAGCAGACGGAAGGGAAGCAATGAAACGCAAGGTAATCAGCACCATGATGTAATCCACAGAGAGTCAAAATGACTGGGAGGAACCAAGTCAAACAGGAGAGGGAGGGTAAGACAGCTGACGTTTAGCTGAAGCCTGGAGAGTGAGTATGAGCTAGTCATCTTGGGGTTGGGTGAAGAACATGAAATGTTAAGGGTGTGAGGTGGAAGCATTTGGGGGGTTGAAGGGGCCCGTGGAGTGGGTAGTGGGTTGGAGTGGACCCAGGGCTGCGGCTTGTGGTAATGGAGATGGTTAAGGAGTATCAAGCCGGGGCCGGCACAGAACGAGACCTTTGCCGACTGAGATGGGTGTCCCTATCGTTGGCTCAGAGAGAGAAATGACACATCTCCACCCACCTTCCACCGCGCACCTCCCTTTGCTGGGGCCTACCTGGGGGTGGAGTTGTACAGGGAAGGTCAAGGAGATGAACTAAGGCCTCGCCCGGGGAAGGAGCTAGAGGAGGAGGGTGCTGAGCATGCCCAGAAGTGTCATCCAGGAGATCGAGCAGATCCAAGAGATTGGTGGCCTAGGGAAAAGGGCAGGTGGGGTGTGAACACCGCAGAAGTCTACTTTCCACTTTCCCGAGATCCTCCGGCCTCCTCACCTGGGGCTCTGTGGGGACAGGGGGTGCCGCTTCCAAGAGCTGGGCCGCTGCTTGGTTTTCCTTCCCTTCCTCATCAACTTGAGGGTCACCTCGGCCCACCAGAGGCATCTTCTCAAGGATGGCAGCTCTGAGAGGATGGAACGAAAGGGCTGCTCTGTGTGAACCCACGCTTTCTCAGAAGCATTTGGGAGGGTTGTAGCATGCAGGTGCACTGTTGCTGGTCTTTAGACAGCCAGCAAGGACTGGGAACCAGCTTAGCATCAACTACGGATGGGAGGTGCTCCCCACGGAGAGCAGGGGTATGAGGCTGACACACTCATACGTAGAAGAGAGCACTGGGGAGCACGGAGAGGGGAGAGTCCGGGGTTCTACCTGCAGGCTCCTGGACATACCTCATATGGTCATACTTCTGGAAGAGCATGTTATACTCCACAGCTCGCTGCTGCAGCTCTGCATCCACACAGCTCCCGTAGACGGACACCACCTGGCGGATGCGACTGGGCCGCAGTGCGGCAGGTCAGGGGCAACGGCCGTCGGCCCGTTCTCCCACTCCAGGATGCGAGGGGAGGAAGAGCCCTCAGAGTAAGGAGACACCTAATACATGTGGCTCAAAAGCAGATTCCTAAGGACTAGGGGCTAGAGGGATGTGTGCCTGGACGTTCAAAGACGAGCAGGTGAAAGGCGTGGCGAAAGGACACCTTTGGAGGGACAGGACCCCGTTCTTACTTGTTGTCTCCCCGGAGCCGGGTACTGAGTTTCATGAGAGCTGTCATGGCATAGCCTCTGGTGGCTGGCAGGGACATGTGCGACTGTAGCACGTTTTCCAGTAGTGCTAGCACCTCCTCCTTTTCCACCTGAAGGTGGGGACAGCGGGTCATGTCTGTCCTGAGGAATCCTCCTCCCATGTACGCTCATCCTGAGGTCTCACCTCAAAAGGCTCAGTGTCCTCGCAGTCACCATCCAGCAGGAGGTCCCCATACTCGCCAATGCACCAGGCTGCCACCTGAACTAGTGGTTGCTGCATGGGGAAAGAGACGCTGCTGAGCTAATTGGGGGGACCCCTCTCTCCTAGGCCCTACAACGTCCGTTTACTGCGGTGCCAAGATGGTGGGGTTGGCAGGGTAGGAAGGACAGTGTAAGTTTGTTAGCAGGCTCAGTGTTGACATTTTGGCTCCTACTGCCCTCTGGTGGGAAAGCTCCAAAACTACAGGGCCTGATCACGTGACGGAGCCCTGTGCGGCTCTCTGTCTTAAGGAAACGGGTGGTTAAAGAAAGGATAGGCTTGGTCCTTGGCCATCTTCTGGCGGCTACGCTTGGGGCAAAACCATTGTGATCCGAGTGCCGAGAAGGCCAGTCAGCTGGACCTGGGAGACAGGAGTGATACCTGGGAGATATCCTCTGCTAAGGCACGGTAGAGGCGGCGCACGGAGTAGGCATGTAGCTCCTGAGCCTCCCCAATCAGCTGGGTCAGGTTGGCCACTGCGTCGTCCCTCACATGGGCGCCTGCCTGGAGAGGGGTGGGCGTGGCCAAGTCAGAGCAGCTGAGCTCTGCCCACTCCTGGCCAAGCCCCTGCCTACCCCCAATCTCACCGTGGTCAGCACGTGCAGGATGGTGTCTATGTGCCACCGCTTGCTGGGAGCAAACCTAGGGGACGTGGCCCATCAGTCCTGGCACTGCCCCTGCCCAGACGGCACCCCTGGCTCCCAGGTACTTCTCATCTCACCTCTCTGCGGCCAACAGAATGCCTGAAGCACAATCAGCCCGGAGGTCAGGGGGGCAGGACTCCAGAAAAGCCTGCAACTCTTGCATCATGGCTCGCACGTTGGAGCTATTGACCAGAGCCAGGCTCAGCTCCAGGGCCCGCCTGGCAGGAGAGAGGTGTCCATGCAGATGACCCTTCTGTCTGCGCCTCAATGTCCCCAGGCACCCCTTTTCTTTAGTTCTTATTCCAGACGCGCTGTGCTGCTTTGAGTTTCAGCCGCCAGGCACCGTGTCCTCTGCCCTGTCCCCTTCTCCCTTTCCCCTCCTCCTACCTGCTAAGGGAGGCATCCGCTTCCCGCAGACACTCTACCACAGTGGACCGGTGCCGCTGCACAGCGCTGTGGTCAGACTGTACCAGCCGTAGCAACGACGTCAGGGCCACATACCTGGTCAGAGCGGGAGAGGCCGTTATCACACGGTGTCATCTGCCTCGACACCCTGGGTTGCCCCCAGCAAGAGGTCAGGTGGCTCAGGGGGCGGGAATGCAAAGGGCCAGGTGTGTGGCGGTACAATCCAGCAAGACAGCGGCTGTTACCTAATATTCTTGTCATTGTTAAGCAAGAAACGGCCAAGAATGTTAACAGCTAGAACCTAAGGGGAGAAGAAGGTGGAGGCAGTCAGGGGGAGAAGCCACTTGTTCAGTGGGATCTCCTTCGTGATGGGGGTTGGGGAAAAGCCAGTGGGCAGGACCAGCTGGGTGGCACATGGGCACGTGATAATACCCGCAGGCCAGCTGCAGAGTGGATGTCCATGATGGTGAGCACTGTCTCCAACAGGACTGCGTTGCCTGCATTTCGCCTGGTGTCTGTGTTGGTGGCGACCTGTGCGGATGGGAAGAGATACATCTATCTCTCCATAGGCCTGTAGTCTCCCTCTAGTCTTGGGGGGTGCCTACTGTGTTCTCTGTTCATCTTTCAGCCCCTCAAAAAGTTCCCTGAACCAGGCTGGAGACGTAGCTTTTCCAGAGGTCGTGAGTTCAATTCCCAGCAACTACATGATGGCTCACAACCATCTATCATGTGATCTGGTGCCCTCTTCTGGAATGCAGGAATACATGCAGATAGAGCACTCATACATAAAATAAATGAATCTTTTAGAAAAACCGACAAAAAACAA
This sequence comes from Pachyuromys duprasi, assembly GCA_028658305.1. Taxonomy (NCBI): domain Eukaryota; kingdom Metazoa; phylum Chordata; class Mammalia; order Rodentia; family Muridae; genus Pachyuromys; species Pachyuromys duprasi. The sequence continues at coordinate 8,339,737 of CM053745.1, read as the reverse complement.
AAAAAAAAGCAAAGTTCCTTGAGTCCCACTAGATGTTAGGGCCTGCCCATACAAGAGGGTAATAGCAGACGATATCCTTCCTTCACGGAATTCATTGGTTTAGAGAGGAGCAGAAAGGCCATTACATGGCTTCTGTACGGTCATGTGACAAGTGTCCAGGGCTGACGGCTCCTAAGAAACCAGAAGCCTAAGTGCCTCCCACCTGGGCCAGCAAGTCATTCATGGTCTCACTGCTTTCTTCATGGTTCCGTCCCAGGATCCGAAGCAGACGAAGTATCTGGACCTGAGATTGGATTAGAGAGTTTCAGAGGATAGTGTCATGGGCCTGAGGTGAAAAGAGCTAACATCGTTGAAAACACTGTGAGGAAAACACCAACCCCCTTTCACCTCACAGGTCCCTTGGAATCCCGGAGGAGATTAGAGTTTGGTAGAGTCAGGGGAGTTTGGAACACGCTTTTTTGTTGCTGTTGTGGTTTTTGCTTTTCGAGAGGTTTCTCTTGTGTAGTCCTGGCTACCCTGCAACTTACTCTGTAGACCATGCTGGTCTCAACTCACACAGATTCACCAGTCTCTGCCTCCCAAGTGCTGGGACTAAAGGTATGTGTCATCATGCGGGGCTTTGGAACAGGCTTTTTATACGGTTACCAAACCGGATTTTCTGACTTTTTGGTAGCCACCCTTCCATTCCCCAGTCCTAGCATGACAGAGCAATCCTCAGTTTGCTACCTTCTTATTCAAGACACGCACCGTGCCAAAATGGGAAGTGGCTACTGGCCATGGTCTTCCTGTAAACCCCTCTCTGTTCTAGGGGTACAACAAGTGAAGGTCAGCCCACCTGCAAGAAGGGGTCGCTGACTCCAGAGATGCTGTGCTCCTCGGAATATCCTGTCGTCACCAGAGTCCGGAGGAGCTGCACCAGCTGGGGGACCACCTGGAAGGAGGGCACCCCAGCCTCATCTGGGCATTCTCCTCAACCACCAGTCCCAGTTCTTCACCCACTATCCACCTTTGCCGCCCCTCGGCCTGCCCGTTCACTCTCCCACCTTGCGAAAGTGCCTGAGGGCTTCGGGGCTTCTCTCACAGAGCTCGGTGATCAGCGTGATGGTACCCAGTAGGATGCCTGGGGTCAGGGCGGGGTAGTGAATGGTGGGCCAGGCCAGGGGACAGTCTACTGCACACGTGTTTGTATGTGCGTACCACCCTTGTTGGACGAGCTGGTTTCCCCAATTGGCTTTTCACGTCATCTATTCATAGCGAGACCTGAAGTGGAGAGTGGACAGCCCTGTGCCCTTACCATGATGGCGTTCATGGAGCAGCGCGGCACAAGGCGGCAGGAAGATGTTGGAGAGCTCAGGGTCTTTCCGGACCATGTGCACAGCGGTCAAAACAGCCTGCGGAAGTCGCCAGTTTAGCGTTCGCGCCTCCTCCAGCGGGGAACAGTTTTTGGAGAGGCAAATGCCTAGAGGCCCCATCTCACCTTCTTCCGCACATAGGGGCTGGGCTGCAGTAGCAGCTTTTCCACCTCGGTGGCTAGGTCCCGGCACATCTCAGCAGAGCCCATAGTGCTCAGGGTACACAGGGCCAGGCCTTGAACGGACTGAACCCCTTGGCTCAGGTCACTGAAGGGTTGGAAGGTTGGTGGGTCAAGCCTGGGGAAACCAGTTCTCCCCGGGACCGAGAGCAGGCAGACCTCTGGGATTTTGCAGTTCCCTCTCCCAAGCGCCCTGGGATCTCACTTCTTGATGCTGTTGGTAATGAGCAGGTGGGCATCGTGCCGCTCGTCCAATAGAAGCATGGCACCAAGGTAGCCCACCCTCTTGTCTGTGAATCTGGGGGAGGCGATCAGTTTTAAGCACTCCATCTACAGGGAAGGAGGCAGACCAGGAAGGGCAGCGTGAAACCACAAGCACTAACTTCCCGGTGACAACCTCCTTATAAGGCCAGATTAATTTGTGAGGAATCGTATTTCATCACTCTCTCTGCAACTAGAAGCGTGTTGATCCAGATGACAGCAGGTGGGTTTCAGGGACCTGTGTAGGAGTGGAGGCTGGGAGAGGATGGGGAGGTGCTGAACGCGGCTGCCTAAGGAAATCACCAGTGGGGCGATAGATAAAAGGCTCAGAAACTAAAGGACTTGGCTGCGCAGAGCCGGGCATTCCTGGAAATCCCTCTACTGAAAGGGAGGCAGGGATTTTCCCGAGTTCTAGGCCAGACTGAGCTACACAGGGAACCTGTCTGAAAACAAACAAAAAACCGGAGGAAAAACCAAAACGGAACCACAGCTGGGGTACAAATACGCAAAGGGGCCGACTGGCCATCTCTCTCAACGTTTGGAGCTATCCCAGGCCGGTACCTGTCCAAAGTGGGCGGGGTAGCCCAACATATGGACGTAGAGCAGTTTGGCCAGCTGGCGATGCCTCTGCAGGGGGTCCCCATCGCGGAAGGAGGCCCGAATTTGAGCGCACTCCTTCTGGATCACTTCCCGTTCCTGGGCCTGCGTCTTGGCCCCGCGAATCTCTTCGATTAGGTCCTGAAGTTTCAAGGAAGGCGCCACCATCCTGGGGGCAGAGCCCGGGAGCGGAAAGGCTTTAACACGTCCTAGCCGGGTGGACAGAATTGCCCTGTGCCAAGATCTCCACTGGCCTGTGTCCCACAACTACCCTACCCTAAAACTGCCCACATTGATCCACCACCGGGATCCGAGAGCCACCCTCCCGCCTTGCAAGGACATCCCCACTGCGCTTGCGCCTCTGCCCCACCCCGTGCTTGCTCCTACCGAGCCTGCGCACGAGCTTAATCTATTTCTTGCTCTCTTTCCCGGACCCGTTTCTCAAGTCTAGTTTTCTCCCTACTTCCCCGCGCTATTTCCTTCGTGAGATTTCCTGCTCCCGTTCCCATTTTTGGAGGCACCAGTTTCTCAGCCCCAACCTCACCTGGCTTCGGTGTCAACTCTGCTTCCTTACCCCCCACCCAGCACTTCCTGGTATGGGACAGAGCTGGGGTTGGTGCTTGGTTCGGGTCCTTCCCTCTTCCCCGCCTCTGCCGCGGGACCCCGCCCTTCCAGGGCCGCCTGACTGAGCAGTCTTAAGATTTCTGACCTCTGGCCTGTCTTTGGCACTTTGGTAAGGCCTAGGATATATTGTGGCTCCCCAAAGGGGCCTCCTTTTTCTTCCACTCCACCAGGTGACTCAGAAAGGTTGAGTTTGAAGCCATCGCACCCCAAAGGAGATGAGCGTCCCCCCCTTTTGGAACTTTTTTATTAATATACTTTTTTTTTGTTAAATTTCTTTGTATTTTTTTTTTTCCTGCAAGACTTGGTGTTGGCGGCACTGTTGTATAACTTCAATCCCAAATTCCATGAAATAGAAATCAGAAGTAAAGGTTGAGAAGGGAGGACGGAGGAAGGCAGGCCAAGGAGTAAACAGAGGTTGACTAGAAAAATAAGAAGAGAGTGTGTGTGGTGGGCATTCCTGGGCAAGGCCATTCCTTGAGGAAGGGGGTTGACAGGCAGCTTGCCTCTGCCTCATGCAGGGAAGGAAAGTTCCCCCGGGCTCTACCGTTCCCTCTTGTAGAGCTTCCTATCCCCAGAGGAAAAGCTAGTGACACGGATCAGCCATATCTCGAACAGGGCTCGTCACCCACCTCTGCCCTGCCTGCAAGTGTGGGAGACACTGGCTTCCCCCACCTCACACCAGAAGGTGTGATGGTTACAAATGCCTAGACTTGTGCCCTCCAGCTCTTAGCTTACTGTGCTCCCCACGGCTGCCAGAACTGAGGAGCGGGGTCCTTGCTTGCTCCAATGCCTCTAACCCTCTGTGAAAGTATCTTCTTCAGACCCCTTAGGAATTTAATCAAAGGCCACAAGTGAGTCCAGACCAACCAAATGAAGTGTTAGGGGCCAGAGAAGGGTAGAGCAGAGAGTGGCAGAGTCTGAGAGGTGTGGGCTTGGTGCACCAGATAGTTTTTGTTGCTTTTCACACTGCTCCTGGCATGACATGCCGTCCTTGGGGGTTGGAGGAGGCGACTGGCTGAGGAGGAAAGGAGAGGGGGCATCCAGGGAGTTTTCTGTTGTTCACTCCCCTTTTCTCCCACGGGGAAGGGTCAAATTGGGCAAGAACTTAGTTGGGTTCTGAGGTAAAAGTGGAGGTGAGTCTTCCCACAGCTTTCTGTTTGGGCCAGCAAGCCCCGAGTGGCTCAGCCAGTGCCTTATCTGACATCCAGTCACCTCTTACTCATTTTCTTTCTTCCCTCCACTCAGATTCCAGGAGACTCCTCAGGGTACCAAACCCCCACCCTTGGTGAAGTTTTGATTTAAAGAAAAGGCTGGGGAGGACATGGGGCGGGGGAGAGCAATGGTCTGACTTAGATTTGTGTATCTCAGAGAAGAGAGCAACTCTGAGAGAGAACAGCCCTTCATATGTAAACAATCTAGAGAGAAAGGGGTTGGGGCAGGAAAGAAAACAGGAAGACAGGAGACAGGTCCAGAATAAATGAGACCATCTCAAAGAGAGAGGGAAGGGAGAAAGAAGCGAGAGACAAAAATAAAGGGCACAGAGGAAAGGAGAGAGGGAAAAAAAACACAACTAGGAGGAGGAAAAGAGAAGAAGGCAGGTTAAAGTGGGTAGAGAGGCAGGCAACCAAAGCCAGGAAGAGGCCAGGGTGTCGCCTCAGGTGAGGAGCTGGGAGAACAGGAACGCCAGGCTGAGGTCCAGCAAGGCCACGGCTCCCACCACCAGGGGGTTGGCAGCTCCCTAAAGAGACAGAGGGTGAAGCAGATTCAGTCCTCTTAGCGGCATACAGCGGATTCAGTCCTTTTAGCGGGGACCCCTCCCCCGGTCCTGGCTTTATTAAAGCTGAAGGGTCCCAGAGACCTTCCCAAACAGGTAAGAGCAGAAGAGCCCCCTCCCCCCATTTCAAATAGTGAAGGACTCCCCTTCTCCTACTGCCTCCACCCACCCGCTGCCACCACGGCTCTTCCCCATCCTCAGCATATCATGCGGGCAAGGCAGAAGGTGCCTGGCCTTAGTAGCAGACATTGGCAGCAGCAGCCGGTGCTGCAGTAAGGCCGAGGGAGGAAGGGGTGAGGGTGGATGTGGTTGCTAGGAGATGGGAGAAGGCTTGGAATCCAATCAGAACAGAGGGTTCTGGAGAAACTCTCCGCCTCTCCTGATTTTCTGTCTGCCCCCCCCCCCTTTCCTTCTTCCCTGGAGAAGGAGGGAGAGTGAGGGTTGGGAGGGACAATTTTTTTTTTTCCTATTTCTGGGCACCAAAGAGAGAAAGTATGGAGGTGGGGTGGGGGTGGGGCAGGAAACTGGTGCTGGAAACGGTATGGAAGGAGAACGGGAAAAAGTGCTCTGGTCCTACCATTAATTATTATTATTAGTTTACAGCTAAGGGTAGGTTACTTAAGTCCTAAGGCCTGTCCCCCAGATGTCCACTGGGAGGGCTGGCTTTCAAGGTCTCCAAGGTTCCCTTGAACTGTGAAGTTATCGTTTTTATGTAGTGGGACATGGTCTGGGACTGGCCAGACAGAGGAAGCTGAGCAGAAATGGAAGCTCGTTGGGGGGATTGCAGTGAAGTCTGGAGGGCCGGGAAGCTGGGTTTTGAAGAAGGCACAAAGGGGGGGGCTCACCGGCTGGGCAGGCCTCTCGGTGGCAGCAGGCTCCTCAAAATCTTCTGTCAGGCAACCAGCGTCAGGACCCCTTGAAGACAGGCCCCTCAAAACTGGTGTGGTGACAGGCTCAGATTCTGAGCTTCCTGGGGCCACCCTCAGCTGAGGCAAGGGTTCCTCATCTTCCCCTTCCTCCTCTCGAAGACTTCCAGAACTGTCGCTGCAGCCTCCGAGAAGTGGCGAACCGTCTCTGGGTTCGGCACCCTGCATGCCAGCCTCATCCTCAGCCTCATAGCCAGCTAGTTCCTCTGCCTGCTCACCAGGACCCCCCCACTCCTCGGGCCAAGCTTTAGAGCTGGAGAAGGGACCCCAGGTCCCTCCAGGAGGCAGTGGGCTCCGGCAGGCAGGGGCTCGCCAAGGTTGGTGGGAGGAGGCAGGGCTGCTGGGCAGTTCCGGAGAGCCCTCCGAGGGGGTCAGTCCATTTTCATATACCCCAGGGCTGTCCTCATCCAAAGGCTCTGTGTCAGAACCTCCCGAATCTTGTCTGGGTCTGCGGCCTGGGTGGGAACAACTAGGAGTCAGTGGGGTTTAACTGGCCAGGCGCTGGAGAGGCTGTAGCTTTATCCCACGATTAGCGCTTTCCAGGGTTCTGGTTACCTCCAGGCCCATAGTTTGTCATAACCAGACCTCAAACCTTCCATTATCCTGCCTCACACATTCTTGGCTCCACCTCCGCCCACCCCTAGATCTCCACACCCTCCCCCGACCCCATGAGCCTCTCCCGCTCCCCTCTGTAACTCTTCCCTCCCACAGGGTGCCCACACCTCACCTGGGGCCTCTAGCATGGGCTGTAGGTCCTGGGCTATCAGCTTGGCCATCCGTGCTGCCTCCACGGCCTTCTCAGCGACGCTGCTGGCTGCCACTGCTTTTAGGAGGGCGTCTGCTGCCCTGTTGGGTCCCAGGGACAGGGACTTGGCTGACCTTCCCCCACGTCAATTTATTCATGCTCTGATGCTCCAGCCCCTTGCCCTGTCCCCTCCACACCACGTTCGCCTGATTCGCGCTACCTCATCCCTCAGCTGTCTGCACAGAGCCAGCTGCTGTCACTCCTCGGCGGGCTAGGGCAGCTCCCCGTCTGGTGTCTTCACCTAGGCCCGGGCTGCACACTGTCATCACACTCCCCTTGCTCCTCTCACACCTTCCACCCTTCCGTCCTGTAGTAACACCTCCTTCCAGTTGCAGGGGCAGGTCCCTTCCCAACCCAATCTATCCCGTGATGTCCTGCTCCTGTCTAATGAGCCTTTGCTTTCTTGGCAACTCCTTGGCAGCCCTGTTGCTGCCTGCTCTGCAGTTCAGTTACCTCTTACCAACTCCTCCTGACCCCTGGCGGCAAACATCTTCCCGAGGGATTTAAGACACTCCCATACCTTATCCTGCTCTAAAAGCAGACCACCCCCATCTTGTTCCACCACTTCTTCCTTTTGTCTCACCCACTTTACACTGCAAGCCCTCTGCATTTAATCCCACTTAGACCAGTCTAGATTCCTTGGCAGGAGAAGTTTTCATCTTGCTCTTGTTTGGCGTCTTCTGTTATCACATCCTTCCCCTCTGTTCCTGGCGCTCTTCCCCCCCCCCCCCACTCCAACACATCTCGGAGATCTAGAATTCTCTCATGTAGACCAGATTGGCCTCAAACTCAACATGTGGGCATGACTTCTTTTTGACTCTGCGCCCTAAGTGTTGGGATTAAAGGCATGAGCTTGGAGCTGGAGTAAGAAAGGGCCTCTCTTCCTCAACAAATAAAGCCCCTTTCCCTGCCATGTTCTCTCATCTTTGCAGTCTCACCTGTGTAAGCTCTTACCCTGCCTCTGTGCCCTGCTTTCCTAGCCTGCTTCTGACGTTCAGCTCACTTTAAAGCACTGTCAGTCCTTGTTCCATTACTGTTTCTCAGTTCTCTTTCTAGATGCTTCCTGGAGTCTCCTTTCCATTTCACCAACTCTGCTGTCAGGTGCATTACAATCATCCGGTGGCTTTTGTAAGACAGACTGAATTAAGGCACAAAGGAGCAGAAATGATCAGAAGTACTTTGGGTCTGACTTGCTTAAGAATCCTGACACCTTTTGTTCATGGGCCTCTTTAAAATCCATCTAAGAAGGGCAGTTTGTAACTAGTGGTTGGTGATGTCCACTGTAATTTTTGGTGAACTATCTATTCTGACCTTGGGCATATGGCCCCCCGCTTTTCTTCAAAGCTGGTGGGTTAAGGACTTTAGAACCTACTTGAAGAACATCAGATAACTGTGTGGTATTCATAACATTTGTGACTAACTGGGTCTTGGAACTAAGCTGCGTTCTGAACAGCTCTTAGATTCATTCTTGGGTTGCACTCTTGGGTTCTGTTGATGGACACAAAAACCTGTGGCTTTAGATATGGAAGGTGTGGATTATCGAGTTCAGGCAGTAGACTTAGTCTGTGTTCAGGCATCAGGCCAGATTCAAGCTACCTGGCAGATGTACCTGCTGCTGAGGCTCTGTTGTTTCCATGGCAGCCAGCAGCCAATCAGGGTTGCCAGGCCTGTTGCTGGGGAGACCAGCCAGCTTCTTCCCACTGCCTTATCTTCTAGTTAGTGAGATCAGCTTTTTTCCTGTACATGCCTCCACCCTATATAGCCCAAAATGTTCCACAATGCTCTGACTTCCCTCTGCCCTGGCTTAAGGCCCTAGATTCTGGGACCCATACACCCAGACACACATACAGATAGATGCACATTTTTCTGGCCTAGTCGTCTGCTCAGGATTTGATGTGTTCATACTTAATCATATCCACACATGAGCACATAAACAACAACTTGTCATTACACAAGTTCACTGATTCATATTTGGGCATATCGTGATGCCCTCATCCTCATTACCTTGGTAAAGAAAACAATACATAAACATTCAAATGTGTGCAAACTGTATAAAGCAAGGGTCTCTGAGTCTCCTTCCAAATAAATTTTGGTTATTTTTAGATCTCTGCTATCTTATTCACAGAACCATTAAGCATTTAGAATGCGGCTGCTCTCTATCAGAAACGTGCTGTAAGTAAACACTATAGACAACATTCTAAAGAATCCAGAAGGAATGTAAATTATATTGTCGGTTGAAAGGATAAACTTTTGGAAATATGGCCTAAATGCAAACATATTGTTAAAATTCATTTTACTTGTTTCTTTAATCTCCACCCAAAACCACATCTGGGGTTTCTTTGTGTATCCCTGGCTGTCCTGAAACTTGCCTTGAAGACCAGGCTGGCCTCAAACTCAAGAGACCTGCTTGCCTTTGCCTCCTGAATGCTGGGATTAAAATCGTGGGCCTGTACACCTAGCTTACGTTATATTCTGTCTGGACATTATTGCTTTTGGTAACTCTCACGCGTGGAAATGTAATCTGATTTCCTGAAAGAAAAGTAGAGATAAGACTCCTCCCTTCAAACCTGAGTAAAAAGATCCAGAGAAGGCAGGGCTGGCAGGGAATAGATCTCAGATGTTAAAACTAGGCCTCCTCAAGGGCCGATGCTGAAATAAAGTCAGGTTGGGAACCAGTGAGGAAGGGACTGTAGAGTTCTGTCCGGGATGGATGATCCCAGCCTGAGGCCTGAAGTCTGGATGTGTTGAACAAGAAGACCAGGGAAACCAAGAGGTTTGGGGGGCCTGTACGGGGCAGTATTCACTGCGCTAGCGACACACCATGGCTTCTACGGATGCACATCTCCACACTATACAGACTTTCTACTCAGCCACCCACCGTTCCCCCGCATCCACCTATAGCCTCAGCTCTGAATACTCCAAACCTTAAGGCTACAAGTGCCTGGTGCTCATGCTTCCCCACCAGGCTGTAAACCTTGGCTCTTGGTTCTCTCGTAAGTACAGTACCCAGAGGAACCTCTCCTCGCAACCCAACTTTGATCTATGCACCAGATGCCCACCTGGCAGCAGCGACTTCCTGGCGCTGGCGGGCAACACTCACAGCTCGGCGGGCACCTTCCACAGCCCTGTCCACCTTCTCCTTGACTTTGCCCCTCCTGAGGGCCAGAGGCAGGAGGCTGCGCACGCGTCCGCCGTGCACAAGCCGGTTACGCTTGTACTTGCCCTCCTCACGGGAGCCATCGGGACGCGTGGTGCGCCCGTATCCATGCCGTCGGTTGCCCAGCCACTCGCCTTCGTAACGCAGCCCGTTGGATCGCTGGCTCACTCCGTAGCCACTGCGCCGATCCGCATGCCACTCTCCGGCGTACACCTCAGTGGCGGAGCCCTCGATGAGGGCGGGTGGCGCTGGGATAGGGGGCCCGCTGGCTTCGGAGCCTGGGGGTCCTGTACTGCCCACTTCGCTGCTCACCTCGCTGCGTAGAGATCCCCTCTTGCTGCCCAGGGAGCTGCGGCGCCCACCAGCCCGAAGCCCGCTGAGCAGCAGTGAGCGGCGGAAGAATCCACCTGCCGCTGGGGTGCGCTTACGAGAGGATGCCCCATCGGCGTCCCCCGGCCCTGCCAGCACGAAGCCGCCCCGGGAGCCGGAGGCTGGGCTGCCTCCTTCATCTCCTGGTAGGGGCAGGGGCGGAGGCGGCGTCGGGGGGTCGCTGTGGCCGGAGTCCAGGGAGGTGCGGCGGGGTGAGCGCAGCAGCGCCGCCTGGTGGTAGGGCACACTCTGGCGCACCCCGAAGCCGTGGCGTTTCCCGGCCTGCCACTGGCCTTGGTAGGTGCCTGTGGACGTATAGGAGTGGGAGAGTCAGAATAT
>CM053745.1:8254164-8329254 GCA_028658305.1 Pachyuromys duprasi | reverse complement strand
GTGTGGAGGTCTGGGAAGGGACAGGCCAGGCTTCGTTGGAAGGTGTGGAAGAGCAGGGGAAGACAGGTAGGTAGCATAAAATATGTGGATTTTGGCCGTGTCAGTGGCCGGGGGGGGGGGGGGGAAGGCAGGGAGACAGGCAGGCTGTGGCCCAGAGGCTGTGATGCGCAAGCTGACAGGTGGTAGTGTGTTTGAAAAAAAAATGCTCGTGACAGGCAAACAGGTCGTCAGGCTAGAAGCCGACAGGAAGATGGCATGTTAAGTGGAGAGGGGTCAGGCAGGTGAAACGAGCAGGTGGGAGGGGCGGGTAGATTTGGGTAAGGAAGCAGCAGGCAGAAGACTGTCAAATGAGGAAGTTAGGAGCCTGGTGGTGGTGGGAGAGGCAGGAAGCTGGGGGCTGGGGTCCTGGGCAGGGGGACGGTGTGAGGGACGGACGGGAACACTGCGAACAGAAGGCTGGCGCACCACACGCATATGGCTGGGGAAGGAGGACGGAGGATGGAGGATGGGAACGGCAGGGTGTGGAAGGCAGGAGGCCAGGGAAGCACACGCGCCGCCGCAGGCCGTCGGGAGGCGCACGCGGACGGGCAGGCAGGAGTGGGCCGGGCCCCGCACCTCCGTCGGAGTAGGTCTCGGTGCCGTAGCCGTCCTGGAAGCCGTCCTTCCAGAGCCCGGCGTAGCGCAGGCCGGACACGCTCTCCCACACGCCGCTGCGCCCCTTCAGCCCGCCCAGCCACTCGCCGCGGTAGGTCCAGCGGCTCTTGCGCTCCACGCCCAGCCCTTCGCGCTTGCCCTGCTGCCAGTGGCCCTGGTAGCTGTGTCCGCCGGGCCCCGTGAAGACACCCAGCGACTCGAAGCCGTGCGCCCAGCAGCCGCTGTACTCTCCCTGGGCGCCGGGCCCGGTGCACACGCCGTAGCCATGTGCCCGCCCCGCCTCCCAGCCCCCCACGTAGCAGCCCCCGTCGTCAAAGTCGAACTTGCCCCCGGGGGACATGCATGTAGTTGGCGCGGCCTCAGCCCCTCGGCGGCTCAGCGCATCCTGGGGCTGGAGAGCCTGCTGGGGGCCTGGGGGCCGGGCGAGGCCTGGGGGCGGGGGCAGTTAGACCGGGGCTGGGCGGAGGGGCCCCAGCGCGGGCAGGCAGGGCCGGACCCTCATCCTGAGTGGCTGCGGAGAGAGAGGGGTGCAAGTGGAGAGCCAGGCAAGTGGAGAGCGAGGTCCCCTTCTTGGCCAGCCGCTCCCCTGCCGGTACTCTAGGGCATCAGCACCGCCCTCCAGCCCTCTTCCCCTCCCCCTCCCCCCGGGCAGCATCTTTCAGCAGCTCCCAAGCGGTGAGGGCGAGGGGGCTTTCCCGTCCCTCCCAACTTGTAGAGGGCGCCTCCCGGGACTTAGGGTCCCAGCCCCGATCCCGAGTCCCGCTTCTCTAATCTAGAACCCCAGAGTGTGGGGTACGGATGGCAGTTGGTGGTGGGGGAGCCTGGGAGGGGCCTGGGCAGGGTCTTCAGACACCTGCTTTGCTGGCTATTTGGACCCCTCTCTGCCTTGATTCTTCGGCTTCGTTAGCAAACCCGGGTGCGGGGGAGGCGGGAGGTTAAAAAGGTAGCTGGAAGACCCGGACCCAGGTGGGCCGATGGTAGGATGGGGATGTTGGGGGTAGGGGTGGGGGATGAGGGTAGGGATGGGCAGATTGGCGAAAGGGAGGGGACAGGTTACTCACCATGTGGGCTGGGGCTCAGGCCGCCTCCCGGACGCAGTTTTCATGGCAGGGTCCCTCCACTCACGCCTCACCCGGACAAGCCAAGCCCCCTTCCCTTCCGGAGAGACCGCTACAACCCAGAGAACGAAGGTGGGGGAAGTATGGCAGAGTCCCCTCTCTTCCTCGGCTGAAGGTGCAGGCTAGTGTGGGGGGTGAGGAAGTGGCAGGGTGGAGGGGGAAAATCTGCCTAGAACTGAGACAGCAAAGAGTAGCTGGGAACTGGATGGGAGAGAGAAGGGGGCTATGAAGAGGGGGTGTTTTATTTTTTTTTCCCTTCTTATGGTTGGGAGAGGAAAAAAAAAATCAAAATTCCAATTCCATCCCAGCACAAATCAATGTTTGCTCCAAACCCAGCATCAAGGGGGAGGCTGGGCCAGGCAGATTTAAAGGGACAGAGAGGAGCCGGCAGAAGAGCAGAGGGTGGGGAGAAGAGTCAGTGGTAATGGGGGTGGGGGGCGAGAGGACGCCCTGGCATAAAAAAATGGGGGCTCGCTACCCCTGAGGTGAGGCGGAAGGTAGGTGGAGAGGAGAATGGGAGGCTTAGAGACCCCCACAGTGGAAAGAAACCCTGGCATGCAGGCAGGGAGTGGAGCGAGGCGGAGGGGAGGGCAGAGGAGCTAGAGGGAGGAGTCTGAGCTTAAGATGGGGAGGTAGGGGGAGGCCAGAGCCAGGCGGGGGAGGAGAGATGCTGGGGAGACCGGGAGGGCGAAGGGAATACACAGAATAAGGTGCAGGGGTGAGAGCTAAGGTGGGGGAAGATACACCTGGTATAGGACCGGCGAGGGAGACCCGCTCCGGGGCTGATGGGGATGGCTATTGAGAGGAGCAGGGGAGGACGAAAGGAGGGGCACAGAAACAGGGAGCTGAAGAGAGAGAGAGAGGAGAGGGAGACCGCTCTGCAGAGAAAGGGCAGGCGTGGGAATACAAATCCAGGCAGGAAGAGCCCAGATTGAGACGGGAGGTCCGGAAGTGGTGTTTATGGGGACCCTGGGGAGAGGGATGAACCTGCCAGCTGCTTGGCCCGAAGCCAGGAAGCCTTTGAGCTTGGATACCTCTGTCCAGTCGGCTCAAACTCCTCCTCGAGACAGCGCCCACCCTCTCACAGTTTGAGAGGTAGCTCGAAGCGGGGACCTGTGAGGAGGCATAGCTAAGATAATGTGCACTATCCATTGCCTTCACCAACCGTTTCTCTCTGGTTGTCCCTCTGAAGGGAGTGTCAATATTTTAATAGGGGGATAGAGCGTGAGAAGGCCATCAAGGTGCTGGGGCTCTGGAGTCTTCTGTTTTGCAGCACAGAAGCGAAGACACATAGGTTTGCCTGAGCAGGCTCTTGCTGTGGCCCCTTCAGCTCACCACCCTCTTTCCCTGCCCACTCACCAGAGTGACCCCGCTAGGCCACACTGGTACTGACAGTGTTCAGCCAAAGGCTGTTTTCTGTTTTCCCTGCCTCCTCAGCTTCCTCAGGTTGCTTCTAGTCCTATGCCTGCCCCTAAGCTTTTAGGGGAAGAGGGCAACCGTGTGACCGGCCAAGTGTACTCCATCGCTTTTGTTTTTCCCATAGGACCCGGCCCCTGTGGCCCACCCCTCAGCCCCATACCTGATTTCAAGAAAAATACTAGATCAGATTTTTATTTTCTTTGGTGCTGGGAGTTGAATTCTGGGTCTTGGATAAAGCAAGAACTCTAGCTAGCTTGGGATCATTTGAGCCCTTCAGTTCCTCCCAGGTACTTTGGTAAAATAAAGAGTACAAAGATCGGAATAAACACAGACACACACACACCACACCACACCACACCACACCACACAATACAAACATATTGTGTGTGTGTGTGTGAGAGAGAGAGAGAGAGAGATTAGCTTCTTCAGAAGTTACTGCCTTCTGTCTAGAGGCCTTTATTGTCTCTGCTGTGTACTTGAGGCCAGTTGGCCAGAGCCTGCAATGGATTCTCCTGCTTCTACCTCCCATCTTCCCTTAGGAGTGTTAGGCTTATAGATGTGGGTCGAGTCTTTCACTTTTTACCTTGGTTACAATGATTGAACTCAGGTTGTAGGCTTGTGTGACAGGCTTCTGAACCATGTCTCTAACTCAGATGGTGACACTGTGCTTTTCTACGAGTTTAAGCCTCCAGGGTAGAGACACTTTTTCTTTTTCTTTTTTTTTGAGACAAGTCTTATGTAGCCCAAGTTCCTAGCTTTCCCACTTCAGCCTCCTGAGTGCTGGGATTATAGGCAATGCCATGATACTCAGCAGGGGACACACATTTAAAGCACTTTTGGATATAAAACAGGGCAGCTGCCAGGTGGGTGGAGATATGTAGCACAGAGGCAGAACATGTGCCCAGCGTGTGCAAGGGCCTGAGTTCAATCCCCAACACCAAAACCAAAGAACAACAACAAAACAAAACAAACAAAAACAAACCCAGGGTCCATTTGGGGTCCATTTGACGCATGATAGTCGGTGGAGAGCTCATTCGTTCATTCGTTTCTCATTAAACATCTGCACGTTACTGAGCGCCAGGAGGCCTGTGTGCAGGAGGTAGAGGTCCACAGTCCACTGCAGGCTTTCTCCATCACTGCAGGAGACAACTGACAAGCGTGTCTAGTCTAGTGAGGGCCTTGGCAAGTTCCTAGGATGGGGATTGGGCATAGGGATGGAACCTAATTAAGGCTGTCTCCCCCAAGAAATAGGGATTTGAGAGTGACCCACAGAGGGGTCCGGGGCAGGCGCAGTTGCATTGCTCACCCTGGTTGTTCTTTCTCCACAGTGTCTTCTTCCTAAGGTTCCCCCCCCCCCCCAAGAAAAGGGGACAACAAGAGAGCTCAGCCTCTGCCTCTCATACACAAACACACACACACCAAAGACCTGTGCCCTACTTTTAATTTTTAATTTAATTTAATTTTTATGACTTATTATTGTATATGTAGGGAGGGTGTCTTGTCTGAAGGTCTGTCTGTGTGCCACGTGCTCATCGAGTCCAGAAGAGGGCACTGGACTGGCTTCCCTGACTGGAGTTACAGTGGCGAGATGTTATGTGAGTGTTAGGGATCACAAACCCAGATTCTCTGGAAGAGCAGCCGGTGCTCCTAGCTGCTACGCCATCTCTCTGCCCCCATCTGTCTGTCTGTCTGTCTATTTACTTATTACAGTGTTAGTGACCAAATCCATTATCTTACCCAAGAGGGTTTTTTTGCTTCCCCTCACCTCTTCTTCCCTTCCCTTCTTTTCCCTCCTCTCCCTCCTCCCCACTCTTGTGAAACAGGGTCCCACTCTGCAGCCCAGATTGGCCTCAAATTTGCAAATTCTTCCTTCTGCTTAGGCTCTCAAATGCTGAGCTTAAAAATGTATTCCTTCATATCTTGTTTTTATTTTTTAAATTTTTATTTTTTGACTGTTTTTTTTTTTTTGCTTTGGCTTCTTTAGACTGCACCTGTTCCCTTTTCTGGTGGAGAAAGGGTAGGAGGGGTAAGTAGAAGTTGGGAACAATGCCTTGTTGACAGGGTAACCATAAACCTATTCTGAGGCGCAAATTAAAGTCCAGTATCTGGTGAAGTCTTCAGAAAATCTTGGGAGGTAAACTCTGGACTGTATGGGACACACAATCGCAGCTCCCTGCCCCATATTTCTCTGAGGGAGCTGTCCCTAATGGTTATTACAGTCATCTCTTTCAGAATAGGGACACTTGTTATTTTTTATTGTTTTTTTTTTCCAGAGAAAATGAATTGGTTTGTTTTGTCACAACTTACAAACGTAAAAGTGTCATGGAGAAGGGAACTGATGTTGGCTGGGGCCAGACTCTGTGCGTGGCACGCCATCTACATTAGCTCAGCCAGCCCTCACACGAGCTGTAACTGAACAGTCTGGGCTGGGAGCCAAAACTGGGCTCCCTAAACGGACAAAGCTGAGCGCAGTACCTGATGTTTCTGAGCTGCAGCTGGCCTGTCTCTAAAATGGGAATATCACAGCTTAGTGAGGGCTGAAATGACTGTATGTGAACAGTATGTATGATAATATATGGAGATAAACCACTTAGGCTAGTACCCTCCCAGAGCATTTTAAGTGCCCAGCAAATGGTGCTTTGAAAAAATAACCTGGCATCACTCTGCTTTTATGATCTGGATCTAGAAGTTATTTAATGTGCTGACATGTAACAGCCGTTGGAACTTCATAGATGTCAGATCCCCGGGTAGGTATGTGTGCTTCTCATCGCTAAGATGAAGTCCTGACACAAGCAACTTAATGGAGCAAGGGTTTCTTTTGCTTCACAGTCAGAGGGTGCAAACCCATCACGGTGGGGAAGGCACAGCGGCGGGATCGTGGGGAGGCTGAGAACCTCCCTCTGGGATTAGCTGGGGAGCAGAGGAACCTAACCGAAGCTGCTCAGGTCACACCCTCACTTTATCCACGCTAAGACGCAGGCCTGCGGAGCTGCTGCCACCTACACTCAGACGGCTCTTCCAGCGTCACTTATACGTCTCTGGAAAAACCCTCATGGATACACCCAGAGGTGTGTTTCCATGGTGATGCTAAATCCTGCCACGTTGACAAAATTATCCATGCTTTAACAAGTGCATTTGGGGAAAGTAAGACAAGCATTGCAGAATTATGAAAATCAAGCACAATATCAATTAGAAAAGAAGAATTCCTGTAGCCTTCTCTGTAATAAACACCAGAGTGTATTTTCTTTACTTTAATTTTTATGTGTATGAATGTTTGCTGAATGAGTCTGTGCACCAGAGGCATGCAGCACCCAAGATGACCAGAAGAGGGCATTGTATACCTTGGAACAGGACAGAGGGTTGGGTGCTGGGAATTAAACCCAGATCTTCTGTAAGAGCAGCCAGTGCTCTTAACTGCTGAGCCATCTCTTTAAACCCGTTTAGTGTATTCTCATATAATATCCTTTCTATAGATTTTATTTAACAGTTTGGTAAGTGTTATTCTTAAGCTTGTGCCATATTTGCTCACTGGCTTTATAGTATAAACACTTTTCTAGAATTAAAATATTCTTGAATCTTGAATGGCTGCCCAATCTTTGATTGTCTGGGTGCCCTAAAGCTTGCTGAGCTGTCTTAGCAGAGCAGTTAACAAACCAATTTGCATGTTTGTTTTGTGTGTGTGTGTGTGTGTGGTTTTTCAAGAAAGGGTCACATAGTGTAGCCCTGGCTGCCTTGGAACTCACTATGTAGACCAAGCTACCACAGACTTTCAGAGATCTGCTTACCTCTGCCTCCCAAGTGCTAGGATCAAAGTTCTATGCCACCATTTCTGGCTCTATACTAATTTTTAGTAGCAGAAATGTGTGTGAGCTGGGTGTGGTGACACACATCTTCAATCCCAGTGTTCTGGGTAAAGACAGGTGGATCTTGTGAGTTCAAGGACAACCTGGTCTACATTGTAAGTTCCAGGACTGCATAGAAGGACTCTCTCAAAAACAACAAAACCTCAAAAAACCACCACCACCAACAAAACAAACAAACAAACACACACACACAAAGACCTAAAGTTAATGTTTTCATAGAAAGTTTTCTATTTCTGACATTGGAAAGAACAGTTTACTATGGAAATTTAAAAAACTAAATTTACTCCTCATTGTGTATATGTGAGCGCATGGGTCTTGACACACGTGAAGGTTAGAGGGAAACTGTAGGGCTGATGTTTGCCTTTCAGGTTTGGGGCTCTAGTTGTTAGGGTCTGGCAAACATTTCCCCCTGTGTCACAGGCCCTAACACACACCAGGGAAGACAAAATGAGTGAAAGAACTTCCACGTACCCTGCACCCAACTGGTATCAACAATTACTTTAGCAAGCAATTATTCTCTCCTAATTTTTTTTTTAAAGACAGGGTTTCTCTGTGTAACAGAGCGCTGTCTGTTCTGCACTCGCTTTGTAGACCAGGCTGGCCTTGAACTCAAAGAGACCCATCTTCCTCTGCCTCCCAAGCGCTGGGATTAACACCACCACATCCCGCCCACTCTTGTCTAATTTTGTTTTCTCTTTTCTGATTTCAAATTTCAGATATATGTTACATTAGCCTATTGATTTGTTTTGTTTTGTTTTTGATATTTTGAGGCAGGCTTTCTACCTTTGTAGCCCCTGCTGGCCTTGAGTAGTGTTCCGCCTGCCTCAGCTTCCTGAATGCTGAGGTACATGCATAAAACATCAGGCCCCACTTTGAAATAGAACCTTTTGTTTTCTCACGACTGGAGATCCAAACCAAAACCACATGCCAGCTGGGCAAGCATGCTACCCCTGAGCTCCAGCTCCAGCTTGAAGACGAATTCTTAACTGTACAATTACTAAATTTGGGGCTAGAAATGCCTTTTTCAGATTTTGGCTTTATTTTGCCAGGAACACCTCTAGAAAGGTGGTGTGAATTCGTTCCCTCGGCAATTGTGCATGGGAATGCTGGTCTGGTCTTCCTGAACCCTTGACTTTTACTGACTGTTCACTGTAATGCTTTTGTACATACATTTACATGCTTGGCACCTTTACTTTTTTGTTTGTTTTGTTTTGTTTTGATTGCCAGGTTTCTACTGAGAAGGTATCTGATGGCTATAGTAAAGCAGACTCTCATAAAGAGGCCAGAGAAAATATGTCATTCCTAGAGATCCTGGGGTGAAGGCCATTTTTCCAGCCGTTCTAGAACCAGGTAGCTATGGCTCCAAGCTCAGGGAGGAGCTTGGAAGTCTCCTGCCTCATCTAAAGGGCAGCCACCAGGGGTCAGGATGGGGCTGGAGAACCTGCTGGGAGGGTTGGAATGGCTGTCAGCCAGACACTGCATTTCCTCTGTCTGGCTGGTAGCACGGCGAAACCTCTACTTGCCAGATCATGATTCCAGAATGTTCCGCAAAGACATCCCTTCCTGTGTGACCGTACCGGTTTTTCTCAGCTTGCTGAAAAGGGGGCTAGCCTGGCTTCCCAGAACCCACATTCCCATGAGTCCCACATCCATGCTCCAGTGTGTGCCCTTCTGAGTGCTTCTCCTTCTAACTCTATGGCTAAAACAATCTGTATTAAAACATCTTTAATAAAACCCCGA
The DNA here is from genome assembly GCA_028658305.1 of Pachyuromys duprasi. Classification (NCBI taxonomy): domain Eukaryota; kingdom Metazoa; phylum Chordata; class Mammalia; order Rodentia; family Muridae; genus Pachyuromys; species Pachyuromys duprasi. The sequence goes on along the minus strand of CM053745.1, from coordinate 8,320,460 downwards.
GTCTGCTTATTGGGGGAAGAAAAAGGAAAAGGGTGACTGGCCAGCAGAAACTACACTGCCAAGAGAACTGAATTTGCCTTGTCTCTGTGGGACTGAGCTCACCGTACAGCAGAAATTTTAACTTGACAGCCCTGAGCTGAGGGAGTGAAGGATGGTTCCTACCAACTGTGAACCCTTTCAATTTTTGTGAATGGCGCATGTATATAACCTTCCTCTCTGGAGAGGAAACAAAAGCTTTTATGAGATTCATGCCCCAGGCAGCCTGGTATTTTCTCATACCCATCCTCCTTTCTAAGCTTTTTTGCTTCCTTTGGCCATTGTGAAGAGAATAGGGGTTTGGAACACGGGGCTGGATTTTCCTATCCATCCAGGGGAGCTAAGAGAGAGCCTGGACTTTCCCTAGGATGCGATGGAGTGAAGAAGGGCCATTCAATGGGGTCTACGATGGATTTGGATACTTACCAATATGGGTACCAAAGCAAATTAAGTGGTGGGGAGCAGAGGATTAGGGAGAAAAGGCTGATCCCAGGCTAACAGTCTTGGAGCCTGCACCTTTGAGCGAGCTCTGAGTGCTGGGCAAAATGCCAGAGGTAGCAACTCGCGAGGCTACTTACTACCAGGACACCGAATTAAGTCTTATCTCACTGTACCTCCATTTAAGTCTTTCACCCTGGGCAAGCATGTGTGGGAAGTGGCATTAGTTGGCATAATACAAGTTTGTTCTGTAGAAGAAATAGGATTTGGGGACCTAGGGAGCCTGAAGGTCAAGTCTTGGGTTCAATGTATCAGAAATGAAGAGTAAATTCTAATAGGAGGGTTTAATTTTATCTCATAATAGTGGTTTGTATTTGTACATAAAGGGAAGGGGAATATTCAGTGAGACTTTGATCATTACTCAAATCTGTTTGGCAGCCGCAAGAAGAGGAGGCAGCCAGGAGAGAACGGTGTGAACACTGCAGTTGTGTAGGGACAGTGAGATGCCTAAGCTGGGAAAGGTGCTTGCCATGTAAGCCTGCAGCTTGCGTTCCCAGAACCAATATAGAGGTTGAAAGAGTGAACTGATGTTACAAAGCTGGCCTCTGATCTCCACACACATGCCACTGCGTACACACCCCATCCCCTTTCATGTACACGTAATAATAAAACACAAATTTAAAAGAACTCCGGGAACTTCAGTTATGCAGGTGTGAATACAGAAAATCAGCTTCAGGCTTCAGATTCCAGTTTCCAGCATTTCCTCTGGATGTGCAGTTCACCTACGTACTTTCTTGGGAGGGGTAGGAGGGGGGGAATTTTACTTTTTGCAGCAGGAACTGCTGCTCCTTGCAGAATTTCCTTGTTAAATAGAAAATAAGCAGGTGTTAAGACTGATTACCATCTTGTTGACTTGCTGATGAAAATAGAAAAACGGGGAGGGGGAGGGTGACATCTTCGAAGAAAAATGGGAACAACTGTTAGGAGTGATATGCCAAGAATAAATGCAATACCGGGCAGGGTGACACATGCCTGTAATACCAGAACTTAGAGGTGGAGGCAGTAGGAACAGGAGGTCAGAAGGTCAAGGCCAACCTCTACTACACAAGGATTTGAGGCTAGGGAGCTACAGGAGACCCTGTCTCAAACAAACAAGCCTCAAACCAGGAGAACTTATTTCTAGCTAAGGAAGCCTTTCCTTCTGCCCCAGGGGACAATAGGTGTCTCCTTTCCTCCCTTTATCCTGTGTGACACCTCCTTCCAAACACGGCAGTCATGGACTCAGTTCCCACTGTTTACATACCAAGTCCTGTGCAAGGCTGGCCTTAGCTTGGATTTGTCTTTGGACAAAAATAAGGATGTTCACATGAGGAGGTCAACTCCGCCCTTCCCCTTTAAAATGAAATCTTTACATGAGCACATGAACTTATCACCCAACTTCCAAGCACCCCTGCATTGGCGTTGGTACAGGGTGCAAGTGGGAAGTGAGAAGGCAGCTCCTGCTTCACTCAGCAGGCAGCTCTGAGGGTCGGGGAGAAGGGGTCTCCAACAAGGCATACATGCCTACTGCCAGGAGAAGGTATGCCTGGTGTGCCCACGTCAGTACTGTGGGTGCCAAGGATTCTTTCTCTCTGACAAGTGCCTATGTGAGGCTGCTGCTGCTGGACCAGGGACTGGGGACTGGGTCACGTCCACGGAGAAGTATCTTTGTCACTGAAGTCTGTGGTTAAGCCACTGCCCACAGCCCTATGGAGATTCCCCAGCACCTTGCCTCTGGTGGCAGCTGGTTTATCTCCTGGCTTGAATCACACCCTTAGCTTTCTCCTCATCAGCACAGACATGGATTGTTCATGACCACCCAATCTTGGTACTCTGCTGCAGCAGGTAGAGAGGCAAGATGCTCTTTCACCCAGTCAGAGATGTCTTCCTAATGACACCATTGTACCCTGCCCTCAACTCTGGATTCTGAGAGCTACCCTGGTCCTGAGCATCAGCAAGAAAGAAGCTACAGTGGCTCTTTGTGACCGTGACTCCAAGACCGTGGGACTGTTGGCCTTGCCACTCTAATAGATCTCAGATCTAACCTTCATGGTCTAGTCCACTGCCTCTCAATCTTCCTAATGCTTTAACACAGTTCCTCATGTTGGAGGGAGCCCCAAGCATAAAATTACTTCTGTTCTACTTCATAACTGCAATTTTGCTACCGTGATGAATCATAATGCAAACAAGCTGTGTTTTCTGATGGTCTTAGGTGACCCCTAAAAGAATCCCTCCATCCCCAAAGGGCTTGTGACCCATAGGCTGAGAACCACTGCTCTAGACCATGTAACGACTGAGACAGCAGTTCAGGGTCCCTCATATCATTGGCCAAACTTCTGTTTTACCGATCTCCTGCTCACACTGGTGCTTTGCCAGCTCTCTTCCTGCTTGGCCAATGTCCTTCTGGGCATGAGCTATTCTTACTATGTTCAAAGTGACCTTGGGTTTCTATCCCTTTGGGGTATGCATCTGAAATTTCCACCCTATCCTTGGAATGAGTTACTCTTCAACCTTCATGGGATCCCCTTGCTGGCCAACTTCAGGAAAAAGAGAACGCCGCAACTTACATTTGCACTAATGTTTTGTGACTATCCCGGTACCTCCGGACAAAACCTCAGGGGTGGGCTGAGGAGATTGCGTGGCCCTGTTTCCTAGTGGACAGCAAACATGGTAAGAGTCTGAAGGCTGCGACCCCGTTACATAGGCAGCCATGCTGGTGCCGAGTGAGGCTCTCACTGCGAGAGGTTACTGTTTCATCTTTAATAAACTCAGCCTTAGATTAAGCACATTCGAAGGCCAAGTGACTCATTTCTATTTCTGGCCTCAGACATCGGTGACAGTGGTGACCTCAGACTGTGGACAGGACGGGTTGTTTGAGAGTTGGCAATAGTGACACAGGCCTCATTCCCTCCTCAGGGGACTCCCGAATGACTTTATTAGTTGCCAGTATTGGTACTTCTACAAAGTAAAGTTTTCCTTTATTTCCATTTGATGTGTATGGGTGTTCCGCCTGGCTGTATACCTGTGCACCGTGTGCCCGTGTTGCCCAGGAGAAGGTACTGGATCCCCTGGCACTGGAGTTATGACCTGACATGTGGGTGCTGGGAACCAAACTTTGGTCCGGCAGCCAGTACTCTTAACTGCTGAACCAGATCTCCAGCCTTGTTGTCAGCATTTTTGAGATAGGTTTCATCAAGTCCAAGCTAGTCTCAGATTCTATCTGTAGCTGAGGATGACTTGGAACTTCTGAGCTTCCTGCCTCTACTTCCCACGAACTGGGCTTACAGATGTTAGCCTCACACCTGGTGCCAGGGATCGAACCCATAGTTTTGTGCGTTCTAGCCAAGCAGTCTGCTGATTGGAGTCACATCTCCAGCCCCAACCCCACCCTTCCACCCCCTCACCCAGACAGCTTTAGAAGAACTTCTGACACTCTGGTCCTCGCCCTTGGTTCGTTTTGCTTTCTGGGCTTTTGTGACTGGGAGCCCAACAGTCCTGTCTCGTTACATCTTCGCCAGTTTCTGGATCACTCTCCAAGAAGAACTAACGCTCTCTCCCTCCTGGGAGCCTGTGGTCCAGTGGCTGCTGGCAAGTTGCCTGGACAACAGGGTTGCCTGTGGCTGTGTGCTTCTATCTCATCCTTCACCACTGAAAGGCGGGACCCAAGCGAATGCTACCATGATGAATAAAAAACCGAAAGGTTGTCCCATGAGCCTGGGGGCTGCGATCCCCTCCCCAGGTCCCTCGGTACTGCCAGAGCCTAGGTGCTAGAAGCCTACTTTTCTGAATTTGCTCTGAAATTCATAAGGCTCAGGCTCTTTCAGCCAAATTACCACACAACAAAGAGGGGGAAAGGGAGCTGAGAAATCAAACATTTTCTAAACTGGGCTTCAACACGAGGAATGGGCCAGAAGGGAGGGAAATGGTGGGAGCTGGCCAAAGAGGCCCAGACATACCCAGGTCCGGACACGCCTCTGACAGAAGACTCAGGTCCAGGAAGCCTGTCTGGACCAGATCAACTTCTCTTGGGACAGTACTCATGCTAACTAAATATTAATATCATGGGGCAGTAAGGAAGCAGTACCAAAACAGGGGACTTGGGACCCACGAGGCAGAGGAAGCAAGAACGACTCTGCAGGTTGTTAAGCTGGCAATCATCTTCAAATGGGTGTTCTTCTCTCTAAACACAGCTTTGGTGTTAGGCCTGAGCTTCACCATAGGCCCCTCACAGGCTTGGCAAGACTGTAGCGCGTCTTTGAGAAACCTGTATAATCTCTCTAAAACTCAGTTTCCTTATCCTTTAAAGTGGGAACAATCTTACTTCACGATGATTGAAAATATACATACACACACACACACACATAAATAAATATATGAGAAAAACAAAACAAAATTTCTTCTGCATGAGGAAACTCAAAAGCTGGATAACCCTGGAGTTCTGTCCTGTAGATATCTCTACATAGAGACTGGGATGCTGATTTGGTGCCACACTTGGCAAATACCAGGCTTCTGGCCATGTGTTGGTGGTTCCTGTGTGTTGGGCAGCCCAGGTAGTGAGCAGGCTGCCTGGGAAAGTCATGACAGCAGGAAGTGAGGCAGCGGAGGGAGGCGAAATGCTCAGCTCACTTTCTCTTTCTCAGGTGGTCCAGGATTCAGTACTCTAAACAGTGGGTGGATTATCTTACCCCAGTTAATCAAGACAAGAGAATCCCTTACAGGTTTGGCCAGAGGCTAACCTTATCTAAATAACCCCTCCCAGGGCTGTGTGAAGGCTTGCCTCCTAGGTGAGTCCAGAGCCTGACAGCCTGACAATGAATTCCAACCACCACGGGACAGCCACCGAGCCCACCAGAAGGTCCAACACAGAGAAGGGCGGGGGTCTTCAGGCGTGCGGCTCTCTTGCAATCTGTGTCTTACAGCGGGAGTGAGGTTCGTCTCTCCTGGAGGGCACAAGTCAGTGTCGATATTACACAGCAAACCCACTGCAGTTCAGTGTCCTGAGCATCAGAGTCTCTTCACCAGCCATAAGCCAAAAGAAATCAGGTGTCACCAGCTTACTTATAGCGGGACAACTTTTTAAAAAAAATTTTATTTAGCTAGGCATGGTGGCGCACGTCTTTAATCCTAGCACTCAGGGAGGCAGAGGCAGGCAGATCGATGGGAATTTGAGGCCAGCCTGAGTCCAGAAAAGCCAAGGCTACACAGAGTAACCCTGTCTCAAAAACAAAAAAACAAAATCAATTATTTTATTTATTTGTTCTTGAAAGACATATATATATATATATATATATATATATATATATATATATATATATATGTGTGTGTGTGTGTGTGTGTGTGTGTGTGTGTTTTCTTTTTTTTTTTTTGAGACAGGGTTTCTCTGTGTAGCCTTGGCTGTCCTGGAACTCACTCTGTGGCTAATTTATTTTTTATTTTGCCTGCCCATATCCATGCAGTACCTGTGGAGGCCAGGAGAGGGCAATGAATCTCCTGAAACCGGGGTTACAGTTGGTTTCCAGCCCCATGTGGAAGCCAGGAATCCAACTCAGGTCTTTTGCAAGAGGAGCCAGTTTTCTTAACTGCTGAGCCATCTCTCCAGGTCCCTACTTTATTTTAAATTATGTGTGTGTGTGTATATATATATATCATGTGGGTGTAGGAAGCCAGAGGCAATGGCTGCCCTGCAGCTGGAGCTTCAGGAGCTTAGGAGCCTTCTGACCTGACGTTGGTGCTGGGGCTTGAACTCAGGTTCTCTGAAAGCGTACTGCTGAGTCAGCTCTCCGGCCCCTGTAGCAGGTGATCTTCTGACTCATATCATCCAACCAATCAAATAAACTATTAGTGTCTTTTTTGTTTTTTCCAGGCAAGGTTTCTCTGTGTCGCACTGGCTGTCCTGGACTCACTTTGTAGACCAGGCTGGCATTGTACTCACAGAGATCTGCCTGCCTCAGCCTCCTGAGTGATCTCTATTTTTTTTTTAATTCTTTGAGAATTTCAAACATGCAAGCAATGAAACACGATCCACCCAGTTTTCTCCTTCCAAATCCCCTCACAGCTACCAACACATCTCTCTTTAAACTTGATGCCCGTCTTCTCCCCACCCCTCTCCACATTACTGTCCTCTATAGCCCACTAACTCCAGTTAGCGCTGCGCATATGTGCATGGGTGTGGGGCTGTCTGCCGGAGCATGGGAGAGCCACCAGTGGGAACATCCTCAAAGCTTAAAGAACAGCGACCCGCCTCTGGGAGTTATCAACTGCCAATCGTTCATCCCTCAGGAGAGGATGGGGCCTAGAATTTTGGCTGGTTTGATCTCGTGCAGGTATCCACGGCGTCTCTGTGAAGTTGAGTCCAGAGAACAGCATCTGACAGCTCTCCTTCCCATCCTCCTGACCTCACATTTCCTGTCTCCTCCACACTCTGTTTCTTCCCCATTAGTGCACCCTGAGTCTTGGGGAGGGGGTGACTGATAAAGATGTTCCATTTAGGGTGAAGTACTTACAGACTCTTACTCTTAGAACTTTGAACAGTCTTCAGTCTCTGCCTTGACTGCTATCTGCTGCCCAAAGAAGCTGCAAGGTTGACAGCTGTCCAGGTCTATGAGTATATGCATACATATTTAACAATATGATCACTTGGCAGAATAACAATGGTAGGTCTACTCTTGAGCCTGTGACCTCCCCAGCCATGGGCTTTTGATAAGGATTGCAGTATTAGGCATGAAATCCTCACAATGGATCAAACCTTAAGCCCAGTCAGAATCCAGGCAGTCAACCCATAATAGCTGTGCCACTATCGAAGCCAGGGTGCCCATTTGTGTGGAAGGGCAAGGTTGCAGCATGCAGGATCTAGCGCCAGGTAAGATCAATGATGCCTGTCTAGCACTTTCCAGCACTATAAAAGCTAGCTAGCAGGAGGAAGTCTCCTGGTCTAAGATTGGTTTCTCTATTTTCTGTAGCCAAAGTATGTGGTGTCTTCATCAATATGTTCGTAGCATGTAGTTACCATGTGTAACCAACCAGCAATGCCAATAGCTTGTGTTGTTTTGGACAACAACCTCCCTAGGAGATAACCCATGCCCTGCTCTGTGATTTTTGTTTAATAACTCGTCTTCTGGAAATGGGGGTACTTCAGTTTGAACTGTGTTTTTAAGTTGCATCTCGGAAGGACCTCGTTGTTAGCGGTTTCCGCAAAGCCTTTCCAGACATCCTTAGTTCTGGCTTTTACCTGCTACTCCGTTCCTTCCTATCCCCTCATCCTGATTTAATCTTTTAGTTCCCAGTGTTTCTCCATCTTCTTTCATATTGCATTTAGTCCACTATCCCCCCAGTTACAGTTTTTAATTGGGTTGTGAGATAGTGGGCTTTCATATGGCTTTTTCATAACCCTTCCTTAGGATCAGCCCCTCTTCATCTCTCCCAAACTCCCGTGTTCTTCTCTGTTTAAGTTTCACCTTCAGTATTCCAATTTTTTCTACACTCTACGACATACCCTCCCTTAATGTGCCCTTTCTCACACAAAGACTCTTTCTAATTTCCTGGCTTCCACTTGGTTAGCACCCTTTTCAAGGTTGAGAGCCTCAATATTAAACCCAGAATCTCTGCATGCATATATATGTATAAATATATGTATACACACACACAACACACACATATATCAATACACTCAGCCTGATATAGTTTTTGTTTGTTTGTTTATTTTGAGACAGGATCTCACCATGTAGCCTTGGTTGGCCTTAACTTGCTATGTAGACCAGGCTGGCCTTGAGCTCAGAGATCTACCTTCCTCTGCCTCCTAAGTTCTGTGCCACCATGCCCAGCTTCAAACCTGTTCTAGTTTTATGTTCTGATGACTCTTATTTTTGGTGCCCTTAAATCCATCCCCACACATGTTCTCCAGATTTCTGGTTGTAAGGGCCAGACAACTCAAGGAGTTCAGTAGGGGCAGAGCGTATCTCCTCCTATGTCACACTGCACTCACCGATAGGGATCTTGCTGAACGGTGGGCCGAGCTATGGATCTAGAGGTAAAGATAAATGGTGACGGTGGGCCCAGAGACGCATTGCATTCGTATCACTTTCAGGGAAGGTTGTTCATTGCAGGTCCCATAGACAATGCAGGATTAATCCCCTCAGGCAAGGATGGAGAGTCCAATAGTGCAGGGGGTGAAGATGTACCTGCCCCTAAGGTCAGGGAGACTACTTCCCAGGCAAACAACAACCCTCAGCTTCATCAGAGCCCTCCATACACCTCCCTCAAGGTGCAAGATCAAACTCTTTTCCAATCATTTTCTTCCTTTTAATTTTCCACCTCTCTGAGGCTGGGATTTAAGCTTTTGTGTGTTTCAACCAATCACATGATGAGAGCTTGTGCTTGATTTCGGCAACTTGAGCCCTATGGCTGCCAGAGAGAAGATATATATTGGATAGGATCCTTTAGAAGTCTTCACATGGTTTATGCATATCTGGAGCTGGGGATTCTCATCTCCAAGACCCTTCCTTTTCTCTGTTACCTTAAAGATGCTAGAAGCAACTAGCAAGTATCATTATATTACTTACTTTTCTAGAAATGTTGAAAACTTTTCTATAAAGAGTCGCTAGATTCCTTGAGTCCACCAAGAACATCAACAAAGAACATCAGGAACATCAAGTGCACACATCTTGCACAGTTTTTTTTTAAAGATAGATTTCTTTTATGTGTATGCATGAATGTGTATGTACCACTTACATGTCTGGTGTCTGAATTGACAAGAAGAGAAGAGCAATAGATGCCCTGGAGCTAGAGTTACAGGCAGTCATGAGCTGCCAGGTGGGTGCTGGGAATTGAGCCTCGGTCCTCTGCATGAGCAGCAAATGCTCTTAACCACTGAGCCATATCCCTGCTTCATCTTGCACAGTGATTTAAACAGCACCTACTAGAGGTGTCCTTAGCTTAGTCAGATTGATACCACAATTTGTATTGGGTTTTCTAGAAGGAATGAACCAATAAAATGAATATATATGTACATATATATATATTTATATATTATAAAGGATGATTTTTTTTTAGTTTGGCTTACAGACATGTCCAATCTGTGGCCCATAGGCTATATGGGCCCTAAGGTATCTATGAATGCAGACTGATATTATAAACTTACTTAAAACATTGTGAGATGACTCTTCTTCATCCTCCTCTTCCTCTTCTTTATTTTTATTTTTATTTTTATATCAATCAGAGGTTAGGTACTTTGCATCCCTGGCGTAACCCCCTCCCTCATTCCCTCCCACTCTCCCCATCCCTCCCTCATCTCCTCCCCACCCCCTCCAAGTCCACCTACAGGGGAGGACCTTCCTCTTCTTTTTCCTCTTCCTCCTTTTGCAGGTTCTTCAAGACAGGGTTTCTTTGTGTAGTCCTGGCTGTCTTGAAACCCACTCTGTTAGGCCAGGCTGGCCTCAAACTCAGAGATCCATCTGCCTCTGCATCCTCAGTGTTGGGATTGGTGGCATGTGCCACCACCACACAGCTCGTTGTGTGTGTGCGATTTTTAAAAAAAAATTATTGTGCCATTTTTGAATGCCAACTTTGTATATGAAAGTTTTGAACAATAATGTTAGGTTAGATATGCATGGATGTGGAAGGGTCATCCAACAATATTCGCCTGCATACTGCGGAGGCCGAGAGCCTCAGTCTATGAGGTTGGTTGCCTTAGCAGTTTCAATATGACACTGAAATCCTGAGAGATTCTTGAAGAGCCACACTGAAGGCTGGAGAAGAGGAGTTCTGATGTCAGCGAAGGTGGCATCAACATCTGGATAGCTAACACATTCCTGAGCAAGCCATGGGGACCAAGCCCAGTGAGCAGCACCCTCCATGGCCTCTGCATCAGCTCCTGCCTCCAGGTTCTACCCTATTTGAGTTCCTGTTCTGGTTTTCTTCAATGATGGACTACGTTGTGGAAGTATAAACCAAATAAACCCTTTCCTCCCCAAGCTGGCTTTGGTCATGGCGCTTCATCAAAGCGATGGAAACCATAAGACAATCACTTGTACACGAAGTTTTGCCTGAGCTTTTGATAGCCCAATCCAGGACAGGAATGTAACTTGAATAAAACAGGGGGAGGTATCATATGATGATTTTATTATTTTAAATGACCCAGAGTATCATATTATAGTCCACTACTCTTAACATGTGCCTTCCTCTAGATATCAGAGAGGAAGCACCATTACATTCCAGCCAGCCCAAAGGAGGTAAAAGAAGAAAAGGGCAGTCTGGCATGGTCTGTACGCCTTTAATCCCAACGCTGGGGAGGAGAGGCAGGTGGATCTCTGTGAATACGAGGTCAGCCTGGTCTACAGAGTGAGTTCCAGGATAGCCAGGGTTTTACAGTGAAAGCCTGTCCCAAAATAAAATAAAGAAAAGAAAAGAAAAACAAAGGAAAGGACATGCTTTTCACATTAACTTCGGGGAAGCTGCACACCCTCCTTCTCTGTATTTTATCCAGAACTTGGCTATCTGGCCATTTCTAGTTGCAAGGGGGTGGGGTGGGGTGGGGAATATAAGTTTCCTTTTGGTTGTCCATTTACACAGCTAAAAACATAACTGAAGAGGATGGAACAGGTATTAGGAGACAGCTAAAAGTCTTGGCTACATACTCCTCCTTCTTAGCTCTGCCCAGATCTTCAAACCTCAGCACAAATGCTGCTTTCTGCTCAGACCCTTCCTAGACCGCATGGCTAAAGGTTACCAGGTCCCGGGAGAGCGAACTCCAGCTCCGTGTCGCCCTTGGCTAGCCAGGGCAATGAAGGTTTTCTGTTTTACTTTTAGTCATCTTCATATTTATTTTTCCTAGAGCCGAGAGTTTCTTGGGGGCAGAGGGTGAGCCCCAAGGAATTTCTGATTTGAAGCTTGAACCCTGCCAACTCCCATTGTCTGGGAATGTTGGGTCAGAGTCTGATCAACCTCAGTCATGCAGCGTTTTATGAACATTTGTCAGTGGCCTCAGTCACCAGGGCACTGTTAGGAATGTTATAAAACCTATCAGAGAACAAAACTCTCTTAATGGTTGTAAAGCATGCCGACTAAAAGCATGGCCTCTAAGCTGAGGATGTAGCTCAGTGTCAGAGTAAGCTACTCTGCTCTTTAAAAGTTAAAAAACATCTGTGTGTATGAGTGCTTTTGCCTGCATATGTGTCTGTGCAGCCATGTGTGCTGTGTGCATAGAGGCTAGGGGAGGGCGTCAGACACTTTCAAACTGGAGTTACAGTTAGTTGTGAACTACCATGAGCATGCTTGGAACCGAACCTAGGCCCTCCTTCAGAGCAGTGAGTGCTCTTAACCACCGAGCCATCGCTCCAACCTGCTCCTCCAGTCTTGAACGGTGTTTCAGGATTGTGGTTACTACAGAAAGAATTTACATATGAGAAGTACTTAGAACAGTGACTGGCTCAAAATAGGAGCTAAATAAGCATTAATTATCATTATTAACTTTTAGAGATTTTATTCTTGTAGAGGAGGGAATAGCCAAGTAAGTGTGTGTGTGTGTGTGTGTGTGTGTGTGTGTTGGGGGGACACAATGGTAAGTGTTATGAAGAAAGTGAAAGAGCGAGGCAGGGAGCAAAAGAGTGAGGCAGGAGAGGGAAAGGGCGAGGCAGGACAGGGTGCTGCTAATCTCTGCCACATGGACAGTGGTCCAGGAAAGCCTCTGTGAAGAGCTGATGTCCAGCCATCATGGAGCATTTGCAGGGAGAGCTTTCAGGAAACAGTGGACACAGAGGCTGTGACGGCAGGTCTGAGCTGGCAGGCAGGGACAGTGGAAGGTGTATGGGGTGTGTGCAATGTACAGGTGGATGGAAAGCTTGGGAGATGGCCTGGGAGGCTCAAGGGGCCAGATCTTGCCAGGCTTTGTACATAACATTTACATTTGACTCTACAGCGGTGGCAAGCTATGGGGGCAGGATAGAGAGTTATGTCGAAACAGACTTTGGTTACAGGGGAAAGGGGGAGTGACTTAGACCTGAAGGTGGAGTGAAGGGGCCGTTAGAACGCCATTGCAGTAACAGACGGACAACAGCAGTATGTCCATCTAGGGACATCTGTCTCCGGATGGGGAGACTGAGATTTCCCAGCAGCTCTTGTTCATTTTCACTTTTGAGACAGAGTCTCAGGTTGGTTGTGAACTCCCTCTGAACATCTGGTCCTCCTGCTTCCACCTCCTGAGTGTTGGAGTCAAGGGATCTGTTGCCACGCCACTTTGTTCTGGTTTCCCGAGATGGGGACAGACAAAGGCTTAGGGGCGAGCGGGAATCGGGAATTCCACTGCTCATGTTCATTTGAGCCAATCACTTAAACCCTCCAATATTTAGTGAAAATAATGTGTCCATAAACGGAGGAACATCGTGGGTAAGAGATCAGATGCCTGGGCTCAATCAGCTCTGTCATTCACTAACCGTGTGGTCCACAAGCCAGCTATTTTATTTTATTGTTCTCTGTGCCTCACTTTTCTTCTTCCTCTCCCTCTTCTTCTTTTCTTCTTATTGGGCAGGGGAGGTTTTCCAAGACAGGGTTTTTCTGTGTAGCCTTGGCTGTCTGGATTCACCTTGTAGACCAGGCTGGCCTCGAGCTCACAGAGATCCTCCTGCCTCTGCCTCCGGAGCACAGGGATTAAAGATGTGCACCACCATCAGCACCGTCACCCAGCTCACTTTTATTATTGGTAAAACAAGAATAATCACAGTGTCCATCTTTAAAAATTCAAACATCCATCCATGGACTTTACCATTCTCTTATGCTTTCTTTTTTAATTTTTATTTTCATTAAAAAATTAAAACGTTATTATAAAAACATTGCAAGCAAAAAGAAAACCACACACTGAAATTAGCCAGACCCTAAAAACTACACAACTCGATGAACTTCTCTTCAGTTAGGAAACTGGTGGCGGGAAATGGCTGCACGGGCACCTGCTCATGGAGTGATTGTCCCAGAGGTGGGCATTGTTGAAGAGAGACAAGGGCTTTCTGGGGTTCCGCCCTCAGTCCTGCTATGCTTTCTTTTAAGTGTCCCAGAGTCTCATGTTTTCACTCTGTACTGTTTTGTGTTGACGTCTGTGATATTCGTTCCGGGAGGTTGACTCACTCCGCCTTCCTAGGGCTGGGAGCACAGGAAGGCGCAGGAGGAAGTGGACGGTGGGAGGGGCAGGGTGGTAGGCTTGTGAAGTGAACACCTGCTGATTCCTAGGATTTATGACTAGGCAAGCAGTTATTGAGTCACTAGGTAGGATCAACGGGGAACCATATTCTCAGGCGGGCAGGGGAGTGGCCAGGCTCCTAAGGTCTTTGGTTGTGGCCTTGGAAGCCATGTTATCAATCTTCATTTTAATTAACCTGTCATTTTCTAGATCCTGGGCTGTGCTCACCTGGTGAGGCCTGGAGGGTGGAGAGGGATTGGCAGCTCCTTACTTAAGACTGAGAAACCTAGAGGGAAAAGTTGGGAGTATTTTTCCCATGGTGTGTGTGTGAGAAGTAGCGGCTGCGTGAGAGCCTGGTCTCAGTGTGTTTCCCAGGGGCAGAAACCGGCATTACTGATGAGCGACAAGGGCTCTCTGGGGCCTAGCTATCAGTCCTGCTTAGACTAGTCCAAGAAATCATGCAATCTGGGGAGCTGAAGGTGCACAGATGTCGGGGTGGGGAGAGGGCAGCTCAGGGAGTCTCTGAAGGTACTGGAGTGAGTTAGGAGCTCCTGCCCCCTTCATTGATCTTTTGTGGTGAACAGGACGTACCATCCTATCCCAGCATCACCCTGTGGCCTAAAGGGCATGAGGACCAGGATGGACCCCACGAGAGTAGCCGACTAGGTCTCTCCAGGCTCTGGCATCCGACGAGAAGTGTTGGGGTGAGCGGTGTCAGGGAAGAGAAGGAGGAAACGGCGTTTCTTTCAGACCCGTGTCTGGCCTGCTCCAGGCACAATGCAGCATGCATCACGCCACCTCACTGGGTGCTATGGCCATCTCCGTCTGACAGAAGGGCAAACGCATGTCCTGAGAGCCCCAGGGTTCTCGTTCTGTGCCAACAGTACTGTCTGGTTCTGTGGCCTCCTCACTGTAGGTCTGGCCCAGCCTTTCTGATGAGCCTTTGACAGCCAACATCACAGCTATATCAATACTTACTTTCTTCCATTTAGACAGTTTGTTTTAGCGGCTGGGCTATGCATGGCTCAGAGGCAGCGTGCGCACCCAGCGTAGATGATTCCCTGGGTTTGATCTCTAGCACTGAGGAGAAATTTTTTTTCTTATATTTTAGACAAAGATACATGTACAAAGATACACGTAAAAGCATTTTTTCCTGCATATGTATGTGTGTGTCACGTGTGTTGATAGTAGGTGTCTTCTCCAGTAGCACCTTATTTATTAAGATAAAGTCTCTCACCTGAACTCAGAGCCTGCCAGTTTGGTCAGATCAGCTAGCCAGCTTGCTCTAGGGATGCCTCCTGGGCACGGGTGGGCCACCACACCAGCCTGGCATTTACATAGGTGCCAAGGATCTGAACTCTGGCCCTCATGCTTATGTGGCAAGCATTTACCCACTGAGGAGCCATCTCTTTATCTTTGTGTGTCTGTCTACATCTATCTATCTATCTATCTATCTATCTATCTATCTATCTATCTATCTATCTATCTATCTATCTATCTATCATCTATCTATCTATCTATCTATCTATCTATCTATCTATCTATCTATCTATCTATTTATCTATCATTTACATCTCTCCATCTCTACCAATCATCTGTCTATATTTATATAAAATGTTAAAAAAACAATCTAGGAACTAAAGATGTGGCTTGGTGAATAAGAGCACTTCTTTGCTCTTCTAGAGAACCCAAACTTGCTTCCTGGCGCCCATGTCAGGAAGCTCATAACCTCCTTTAATTTTATCTCCAG
The DNA here is from genome assembly GCA_028658305.1 of Pachyuromys duprasi. Lineage (NCBI taxonomy): Eukaryota > Metazoa > Chordata > Mammalia > Rodentia > Muridae > Pachyuromys > Pachyuromys duprasi. The sequence goes on along the minus strand of CM053745.1, from coordinate 8,305,035 downwards.
GAGATCATATGCTTCTCTTTTGTCCTCTGCAGGTATTTTCACAGATGGTATGCAGAGAGACACACAGGCATACACATAAATAAAACAAGTCTTTAAAAAAAAAAGAGGAACCATCCAAGTGCTCATTAATGGAGAAATAGTCAAATAAACTAGGGCAGGTTCTTAATATTTTTGGTTATAGGATCTATATATGTTATTTTGTTTTAACTTTATTTTTATTATTTTAAATTATGTGTATGGACGTGTGTGTTTGATGTGCATAGGTGCATGTGAGTACAGGTGCTTAGGGAGGTCAGAGGCATTGGATTCCCTGGAGCTAGTGTTCTAAATGGTTATGAGCCACCTCGTATGGATGCTGGAAGCCAAACTTAGGCATTCTGGGCAAACAGCAAGTGCTTTTAACCTCTGAGTCATCTCTCCAGCCTCACATATGTTCTTAAAAAGTATTGACCACTCCAGGGCACTTTTGTTCATTTGGGTTTTGTCTACCAACATTTACTGTAATAGAACTTAAAAGCTGAGAAATTTAAAAGGTTGTTCAATAAAAACAATACTTTTATTGTATGCTCACATAGATAAGATTTTAAATGAAAAATAGTTATGTATTCCAAATAGAACAATGAGAAGAGTGTGTTGTAGTGTGGAATCCAGCCTGGCAGTTTTTGCATTCTAGGTTAGTGATCTGCCCATGAGCTAGCCTTTTCTTTTCTTTCTTTCTTTTTTTTTTCTTTTCACTTTAAGCCAGGGTCTCAGGATCTGTCTAAGTTGCTCAGGCTGGCCTTGAACTCACTCTGTAGCCCAGGTGGTCTTTGAGTTTGTGATGTTCCTGCCTCAGCCCCCAGGCCAGCTAGGATTACAAGCTTGTACCTTGATACTTTTTACAGATACATAGCAGAAGACAGCTGGGTGCTCATACCTGCTTCTTATTTTAATCTGTTATAATAGGCTGCTTTTAGAGTTTTATTCTATGTGGAGGAGTGTTTTGTTTGCATGTATGTCTGTGCATCTTGCGTGTACCTGGTGCCCATGGAGGTCAGAATAGGGAACTGGGATGTCTGGAGCTGAACTTATGGATGTTTGTGAGCTGTTATATCAGTGCCGGGAACCGAACTCAGGTCTTCTGCAGAAGCAGCCGGTGCTCTTAACCCCTGAGCCATCATCGTTCCAGGCCTATGATATATCTTGTTCTAGTGAGAAAACAAGATAGGAGAGTGTGTGGTCTCACACGAAGAGGGGAGAGAGGAACATTAATGTTTCAGTTACACATTTTTAAAATGTTTTAATGGTGTATATCAATTATATGCAGCTATGGGTTTCGTTATGACATTTCATACATGTACATAATGCATTTTGGTCATACCCACCTTCCATTACTCTCTTGTCCTCCTTCAACTGATTCCCTTCCTCTTTATCATTAGTCCCCCTTCTAATTTCATGTCTTTTCTTGATTCTCTTCTTATGATGACATTTTGAGTTGCTTATGAGAGCATGGGTGAAAGGTTACTTACAGGGCACCTTGCCAGTGGCTACACCACTGAAGAAAATGTTTCTCTCAGCCCAGCAACCATTAAACTGACTTTAGATCTTCAGAGAGGCCTTGGACCTTGTGAGCCCCCTCCCCAACCCCCCTTAGCTACTGCTAACTGCCTATAAACCCTCAGGGAGAGGAAAGTCCTGATGAATCTCTCTCTACTCCATGACAGTCTCACAAACGGCTGTGAGCTGTACAACCTACCGTGTCATCCTCTGCCTCTTAAGTCCTCTCTACCCCCTTTCCAGGAGTGTTTCCTGGGCCTTGGAGGGGGTGATATCGTTATCCTACTTATGGCTGAGAATTTAAGTCACTTTTTCTCAGCAGTCTCTGCAGTTACTGCTGCCCACTGCAAAAAGGAAACTTCACTATCAAAAGCAATTTGATGGGCATCATATCATACACATTTAGCAAAACAACAGCTATAGCTTCCCTACCAGGGCCTATGACCTCCTCAACCATGGGATTTTCATAAAGTTTACCATAGTAGACTTGGTTTTTCTTCCCCCTGTAAAACGGGTCTCAATTTAAAACAGAAAGTGGTTGGTTGTTACTCATAAAAGACTTGCCATTATTGCTCCAGTGGGCACATGTTGCCTGGTAGGTCAGGATTGTTGCACATAAAGTCCATAGCTAAGTAAAACTTTTCAGCCCTATAAGGGCACGCCATTGGGAAAAAGAGTTTCTAATTCACTTCTACGTTTATTTCCCCCATGTCTTGTTTCCAGAGGATGTGATGTCTTCAGTAATAGAGTCTTACTGTAGTAGACATTTTGGTGTCTTTAAAAACTGTCATGTTATGTAAATATGTTTTTGTTTTAATCCCAGGCGTGTAGGGCTGCTTTAGTTTGTCCACAGCAGTTGACTATGATTGTCTTGTGCTCTGGCAGGAGAGTGATCTTTGCCAGCTGCAGATAGTTTAATTTTGAAAACTTGGGGAGGATACAAATGCCAGAGCCGAGAGAGAGAGAGAGAGAGAGAGAGAGAGAGAGAGAGAGAGAGAGAGAGAGAGAGAGAGAGATTTGGGGGATGGGGGTATTCCCCACTGCTGCTCCTGGTTGCTGTTGATGCAGTTTGAAGAAGTTGGAGATATCCTGAAATGAAGATTGGACTCATCCCAAGGAACCCAACGTAGCCTAGTGTTGAGGGGTTGGAAGGTAGGTAGAGCATAAGGAGCCCAAATAAAATAGATTAAAAAATACATGCTATACCTTACTGTTGGGGGTTGGTCTAATGCTGGCCTCAAGATCTGGTTACATCTATCCTTGTTTGGTAAACCTGCCTGAGTCATTATATGATTGGTTGACTAAACAGCCTATGCTTGGGCAGGGCAGAAAGGGGTAGGCATGGCTAAGGTTCCCAGGCTTTGGAGAAAATCACGGGAGACAGGCAGATGGGAAGAGAGGAGGAAGGAGGACACCATGCTGGGTTAGGTGGAGAAAGGACTCTAGTGATGGTGTGGAAAGACTCGGATGAAGAATACAAGCAAGAACCATGGGGTTACGTATGAAAGGTAGACCAGATGAGGATGATTAAGGTGAATGGTATTGGATGGGGGCTGAGAGATGGATGGCGAGGCTATTGGGACAGGTGGAATATTTGCCCAGCCCAAGGTAAACAAGACAATCATAAAATCTAACAGGTGTATGTGTCTTATTATTTGTGATAGCCGGTTAGATAACACTGCCACAATAATCACAGGGCTAATAATAAACATTATGTAGCCCAGCACTCATTTTTAAATTTACAACAACACTTTACCATCTAGGTCTTAATGGGAAAACAACTGAAATGGCAAATGACTATTGCTTGATACCATGTCAAAACTTGACCATTGGTAGTTTTTAAAAGGGTTAGTTGCAATGCAGAATCTGAAACAATATTAAAGAATGTGTCTCAACCCCATTATCTTAAAATGCTATTAGACTGTCATACATTTTGTGTGAATTCATATTTCATATACACATGATTCAAGAGAGAGAGAGAGAGAGAACCCAAAGCACTTGTTCATATGACCTCACCACCATTTGTGTTTGTTGTCAAGCCATCTAAATAAGACCTGCATGATGTCATCATAACATGGAGAAATGTCACAAGGCTCCATCCCTAGTGAAGAGCCACAGGTAAGCAGTGACTGCTCAGAGAGGGAGAATCAGTCTTCTCTGGGGATGAGCACACTGATAGGTCATCCAATCCCAAGAAGTCAGCCCTAAACACATGTACATATGAGCAGCACTAAAAGGGCTCTCTCTTTTTCTCATGTATGTATGTATGTGTGTATGTATGTATGTATGTATGTATGTGTGTATGTATGTATGTATGTGTGTATGTATGTATGTTTGTATATAGGGAGAGGAAAAGGTTGGAAAAGATCTATAAATACAGTACTCAGATAAAAATACAGTACTGAGATAAAATACAGTACTTAAATAAAAAAGTATTCAGATGAGAGGAGATTGTTTATGAGTAGTTCCTGCTAATATTGAGAGACTACAAGAAAACATGAAACAGAGGAGGAGAGCGAGGGACGAAGGCTTCAAGCTTGCAGCTGTGTCCTTAGGCTGACAAGTGGCGGCACCACTGCAGAGTGGCATTGCACTGCTCCCGATTTCATTCACCGGCCGCATTCGGCACAATCGGGGACGAGGGAGTTCAAGCTTTGTCATCCCTGAGCCGGCCGCCGTGGGCTTCTCCAGCTGATAACTTACTCGGGGAGATGTTCCAGGAACCTTTTCACTTTTAGCTTGAAAAGCTGACAATTTTTAGCTTCCAAAAAGCGTATCATATGTACATTTAAGATAACTGACTCAGTTTTTTTTTCCCCCCCTAAAACCTCAGTGACTGTCTGAGAATGACGCTATGGCTTGCTCAGACCTATTTAATACAACTGCTGTGTAAGGCACAAGAGCACCACTGCTGACATCCACATAAGTGGGTAAGCAGAGTTCATGTTCTTGCTTTTTATTTACTTAGTTTTGTAGTTTCTTTGGAGGCTGTCCCTCCATTCTTCGAGTCAGAGAGCTCTCCGGAATGTCAGTTCATCCTTTCTCAGTATGCTCAGACATAGGTGAGGTGGCTGTGGACTAGAAGCAACAGCTGAACATCTTCCTTAAGCCACTTGCAGGCCCTTAAACATAAGGATTAGTAATGATAATTAAATGATTTTACAGGTTAGAGTTAAAATATTACACTTTAAAGTAATCTTAGATAAAATTATGAAGGGCTTTCCAGAGAAAGAGAGTGTGCATTCCTGGTTCCGAATGTATTTCTGTATGACCCTGCTACCCCCGAGGCTCAGGGACCCTCCCAGAACAGGAGGTGGAAAGATCTGAGAAGACCGTGAGGGAGTGGAGATCCATGGTGAAACAGTGTTTGTTGGACTTGACATTCTATTTACACCAACCATAGCATCTGAGACTCATGCACAAGGCTTGTTTGCTCAGCGTCAAGCAAGCCCAAATCCCAGCATGGAGGAAGGGAGGAGCTCATGAGGCCCCAGCCTCATCTGAGGAGTTACTGGCAACTGATGGCTTCTGGGAAGGGAGAGGCAGTTTTCTTCAGAGATGTGGCCCTGAAGGGGCTGCCCACGCTTCAGCAGATGCTCATCCATCCATGCATGCATAGACAGCTCTACGTGGGCTCAGTGAATTAAAAAAAAAAGCACATAAAGTGGGGAAGAAAAAGTGGAGAGGAGGGAATGGGGTAGATTGGGTAAAAACACAGGATATGCATCTATGAAATTCTCAAGCGATGACAAAAGAGGAAGTGTTTTTTTTTTTTTTCAGTGCTAGGGTTGAACCCAGATCTGTGCACACTTTAGGCAAGTGCTGAGCTACCCACCATCTTCTTTTAAGATTTACTGGGACACCAAAGTCTCTCTAGTTTTTCCAGGTTGACCTGGAACTCACCAGGTAGACCAGGAAGATGATGAACTTATGATCATGCTAACTCAGGCTCCCAAGTAGCTAGTAGAACTATGGTATATGCTGTACCTGACCTAAAGTTTGTTTCTAGGGAAGTGCCAGGAAAACATCAAAGTTTTGAAGTAACAACTTATTGAATAATAGTACGGGGAGAATCTACCTGTATATTGCTGGTATTAATCATTTAGACACTACTAATTTAAAAGTTATTCTAAAAACTTGTGTGTTTGTTTTGTCTCTATGTATGTCTGTGTAAGTATGTGCTTGATTCCTGAGTAGGCCAGAAGAGTGCTTTGGATTCCCTGCACCTGGAGTTACTGATGGTTGTGAGCCACCACGTGGGTGCTGGGAATCAAACCCGGTCCTCTGTAAGAGCAGCAAGTGCTCTTAATTGCTAAGCTGTATCTCTAGCCTCACTGCTAGTTTTTTTTTTTAATGGGCAGTGTCTAATATCGCCCAATGTCTTAGTCACTGTTCTATTGCTGGGAAGAGACACCTTGACCATGGAAACTCATGTTAAAAAAAAGGCATTTAGTTGGGTGTTGTAATATACCTTTGGTGTTGGACTATATATTCTTTATTATTTGCCCTGTGACTATCATAGCTGTATTGTTTAACCCGCTCTCACAATTAATAAGACACAGCTACCTGTTAGATTTTAAAATTGCCTTATTTACCTTGGGCTGGGCCGATGTTTCACCTACGCTGTCTCAATAACATCACCATCCACCTCCCAGCCCCCCATGCCGTGTGCCTTAACCATCCTCATCTGGGCCATCTTCCATCTATAATCTTATAAATACTTGCTTGTATTCTTCATCTGGGTCTTTCCACACTATCATTGGAGTCCTTCCTCCCGGCCCACTTAACCCATTGTGCTGTGCTCCTTTCTCTTCTCTTCCCATCCCTCTGTGTTCTTCCCTTGAGTCTCCTCTTCCCTAAGTCTGGAAACCTCAGCCATCCCTATCCCATTCTGCCTGCTCAGGTTTTAGGCCTTTTAATCAACCATAATGTCGTAGGCAGGTTCACACAACGAGGGTAGGGGTATTCAGACAGTAACTGTGTCTTGAGGGCTAGTAATTCACATCAAAATATCAGCATCAGACCAACCCCCAACAAGTGGGGCTGGCTTACAGTTTCAGAGGTTTAGTCCATTATGATCAGGGCAGGAAGCATGGTGGAACGCAGGCAGACGTGGTGCTGGAGAGGTAGCTGAGAGTTCTACATCCAAATCCCACCCCCCAGTGACGCACTTCCTTCAACAAGGCCAACCTTCCTAATGCTTCTCAAGTAGTGATACTTCCCTGCCCCTATGACCAAGCGTTCAAATCTATGAGCCTGTGGCGGCCATTCTTATTCAAACCACTGTACCGAGGCTAGCCCTGAACCCTCAATCCTCCTGCCTCTCCATTTCTTGAATGCCTTCATCACAGACACACATGACCATGACTGGCTTGTTTTTGAGATAGTCTTGTCTTGTAGCCCAGGCTAGCCTTGAGCTCATCATCTTCCTATCTTGGCCTTCCAATTTCTGCTATTACAGGCATGTATTGTTACTTCCAGATTTAAATATATACATATGTACTTATAATTAGTATGTGTGTATATGTGTGCACCCATGCACGCATCATGTACGGGACACAGCATGCATTTGGTGGGCAGAGCACAATTTTCTGGAGTGGTTTCTCTCTTCCAACATGTGGGGCCTGGCGGTGGAACTCAGGTCAGTCTTGGTGATAAGTGCCTTTATCCACAGAGCCATCTCACCGGGCCTTAAAAATATTTAGTACAGAATGTTTTCTTTTGGTTTGAGAGCAGCCTGGGCTACATTGTGAGAACACACTTCAAGCCCCATCTCCTCTCCTCACATAAAAACTGGCAGTGATGTGGGGCGTGAAGTCCCACACTGTGTGCTGGTGACATGGCTACAGCCATGTTAAGGACCTGTAGTCTGAGACCTGTGGGAAAACGAAGCTCGGAGGGATGGCAAAGCCTTCCTCTGGGTTCTGAGTGTGAATGTTGACACATGTGCAGAAAATGTCGGCCATAATTCCCCCAACCCTGTGATTGTAGCCTGACCACTGTGCCCCTACAGAGTCCGCTCCTACCTAGATGAGCTGAACCTGTCTCCTTGATCCAGCTGTGCACCCTAAACCCACCTCCTTGTTTATCTGTATGTAACAACCCACCTTCCTGTCCACTGTGTATAATAACACACTGAGCTTCTGGGGGGCTGAATTTTCTCCGAGAGCCCAGCCCATCCAACCCTGTTTTCCCTATATGTTTGTCTGTCTGGTTTGTCCTTTATCCCCTTACCACCCCAGTCAGGTCTATGGCCCTAGAGACTGTGCATAGAGTCGGCACAGCAACATGCTAGGCATGAAGCTTCATGCTTATAATACTCAAGAGGTCAAGACAGGAATATTAGGAGTTCAAGGACAGCTTGGGCTACATAGTAAAACCCTTCCTTAACATTTTTTCTTTACTTTTCTTCTGAATGGCATATATAGTTTATAAGCTGGATATTTTTTCAGATGGGTTAATAAGCTTTGCCACTCTTTACTAAAAATCCATTATCACTAGGGCAAAGGATGATGGTTGCTATGTGAAATACAGAATGTAGGCTGACAAGATGGCTTAGTGGATATATATATATATATATATATATAGTCACTAAGTTATAGAGATATTTTACTACGTAGCCCAAGTTTTCCTCAAAAGGTGGCTGGGTCTAGTTCTGAAATTTCGCTTTTATTGCTACAGTTGTTCATGTATCAATGCAACAATGTTTTAATTATGGCTGCTTTATTTAAAACACTTTATATTTTAGGGTTTTTTTTTTTGTTATCTCCTCAATGGCTTGATTATTCTCAGGGCTCCTGTTTTAGTTGTCCATTGCCCCACAACAGAAGAGCCCGCAGCCCTCAGTTGAGAGAACACGTCGGCTCTGACCTGGTGGTTCCGGCTCTGCGTCCTCATGGGGTTGTGCTCAAGCTGCCCGCTGGGCTACAGTAGCCTTCGCTCGACTGGGGCTGGGAGGCTAACTGCTGGCTTGGTGGATGGTGAAGCCTTTCTCCACACTCCTGAACTAGGGGACTGTAAATTCCATCATTATTGGAGTTCATTCAGATATAATCAGCGGTCCCAGAAAGCCAGCCCTAGGGCAGAGGCAGTAAGGCCGAGCTGGCAGCAATCACAGATGTGAATGATGTGACCCGGGCCAGGGACACATGGCTACCCTGGGGCCGGTGATTCCCACAACTGTCTTCACTCTTTTGTACCTTCTGTGCACTGTCTCCTTCTCTCTGGATTTGTCTGCAGCTCAGTCTGTTTTTGTGGGTCCATCACATAAGCCTTTAGGCTCACCAGAGTCACCTCAGCTTTTCAAGGAGCCAGATGGGTGGGAGAGGGCCATCAAGGAGCCCAACAGAAACCTGAAGCTTTCTTGGTTGATTTTCAGTGTTTCTGAGTATTTTGTGCTTCTCATTTTCTTCCTGAATATTTTCTCGCCTGGCTTTCTTCTTCCCTCCTTCCTTTTCTGCTTTTTCTCCTCCTCCTCCTCTTCTTCCTCCTCTCCTTGTCCTCACCCACCTCTTCTGTTTCCTTTCCTCTTCAGGATTAAATATTGAGCTCAGGGCCCCACACTTATTAGGCAAGTGCTTTACTGCTAAGCTAGCCTCCAAAACCTCTCTTTTAAATTTTTATTTTGTGACAGAGTTTTGATAAGTTGTTCAGGCTGGCCTTGAATTTGCAATCCTCTTGCCTCGGCCTCCTGAACAGCTAAAATCATAGGCCTGCATTACTAGGCCTGGCTCTCCCTCCTAATCTTTTCTTCCTCCCTTCCTTCTTCATCTTTTATTCATCCTCTCTTTTTTTCTTTGGGCTTGACATCGAAGGTCATCTACTTTTGAGATGGGGCTGGTTTGAAGGTATGTCCATTTGACTTCCTCACCCTCAAATAGATTCATCTGAATTAACTGACCTGGAAAGATTGCTCCAGGCTTAGAGGTCACCAAGAGGTCTATGCATCTGCTGTTAGCTCTGCTCCTCCAGACTGCCTTGGGGTAAAGCGTAAGCCTGAGGGCCAGTGAGTGAGAGCCCTCTTGTTCTCTCTCTGGATGAAAGGTACACGTCATGGAAGGAGACACAAGCATAGACAAGGCCGCCTCATCTCTGCAGGCTGTTTACTAGCAAAAGGTCACGGCTGCTTTTCGGTTATGGGTTAGCTTCCCTGTAACACCGTAAGGCAAGCTCAGGCCAAGACCTGCGGGCCTGAGAAAAGGGACAGCCACAGTTGCCGAGAGACAGAACAGATCCTCAGACGTGTTATAACTCGCGCTCTCCAGCAGGGGGCGCTCTGACACACGAAGTGTGGATCCTCTTTTCCTTGGGCCTGGCGGTGGACACATTCTCCTCTGTTCCCCTGCCCTCACTGTGTGGGGTTAATCTGTGCTTGCGGCTTGGGGAGAAGAATCCTGCAGAAGGGTATTAGAATGTTTAGAGCCCCGTGTTTTGAAAGGTAGATGAGGCAGCCTCTGAAACCCCTTCAGCTCTTGGAAACACAAGACTATAAATGTATGTTGTCGGAAGCAGGAAGGGAAAGTGCAGAGGAGGGAGGGAGACAGATTGAGGAAAAAACAGGGTGGGTCTAATACTTACAAAGACCATTTTTGAAAATAAAACATCAAAAGAAACATAAATTGGAAGTCAAGGCTGAGCCTGCCAAAGAAGAGCATTTGGCTGCCTTCATGGGGACCAGACCCGAATTGAATATAAAATTTCTCTACATAAATTATAGGGAGATGGGTGCCTGAGCAGCACCCATCTCCCTATAATTTATAGATATCAACTCTGAACTCAAGGGAATTGGGTTATGCAAGGGTTGCTAAGGAACAAGAGCAGACGTAGTAGGTAAGGCAGGGGTTGCTTAGTAACCAGGAGTCCCTGGGTGATGGAGTGGCCAGAGTGGGTTTGGAACTGACAAGAATCATTCACGTTGCTGTCTCCTGCAAGCTTGTGTCTGTGAGTCTTTTGGCCTGGCAGTGCCGGAGGAGTTAACCTCTCTTCCGGTCCCCAGAGACTCTGCCTTATCCTGTTCAGTCACTCTCTCCCCATCTCGGCAGAAAGCTAGTTCCAGATCGGGGACAGGCACCAGAGACTCTCACATTGGTAGACGCAGGAGCTACTGGGCTGATGTGGAGCTGGGACAGTTGGGTTTGGATGAAAGAAGATCTTGTAGACAAACTGCTCATATTTTCCCACCTCGTGGAGACTGAGATTCCAACTCACTAGGCCTAGACTCCAAGGCCAGATCCTCATCCTGCCTCCGTACCTGCCCTATCAGGGGCTTACCTGTTCCCTCTTGACAGACCTCCTGTGGCTATGAGCCTCTACTCTGCCTTCCCTGGCTTGGCTCCACATGTTGGGCATATTCCAGAGAGCTCCGAGGCCTGCTTTTTCCAGGCCCTGTCTGCATTGTAGGCTCACGGGTGTCCTTAATGTTTCCTGGGTCTCTTGGATACTCACATTCCCTTATCTCTCTCATCACCTCCGTCTGTCCTGGCCCCCACCCCCCCTCCCCCCCTCCCGGCGGTAAAAGCCTTCTCAGTTTTCCAAGTCCTGCATCTCTCTTAGCCTAGCTTTCCCCTCAGTGTGAGCCTGATCCCAGGAATCTCTCTGTGATTCAGACCCTTGCCAGGGCACAGGTCCAGAGGGTGAGCTGGGGGCCTACTGTTTCCCATCCACACTCTCCTTTCTGGCTAGGGTCCTTTCTGGAAATTCTTTGCAGACTGGCTATTTATAACTGCCAATATTGTTGTTCAAAACAAAGCCCTGTTCTTTTTTTTTTTTAATATTATTAATTTGTCTTCATATGAGTGAGGAGGACAGAAGGATGTCAGATCCCCCGGAGCTGGAGTTACAGGCAGTTGTGAGTTGCCAGATGTGGGTGCTGGGAATTGAACCAGGTCTTCCATCAAGAATGGTGTGTACTCTTAACCACTGAGCCATCACTCCAACCCCGTGCCCTGGGTTTTTGATTAGCTCTACAATACTAGACATCTATTTAATCCCTCTGACACAGCAGCCTTCAAATGCAACCCAAGAGCACATGGTTACTCCTGTACCAAACATGCCGCTCTCTTACCGGTGGGAACATCTCACTTGGCAGGTTGGCATTGTAGTTCGTGAGGCTCACTGCTAGCTAAGATCACTGGTCCATAAATCCCCCAGCAGCCTACACAGTCTTTGGGCACTGTAAAGCCAGCAAGCCAGGGAGGAATCTTCCAGTTGAGTTCCAGCTTCATTTCTTTATGGCTTGTGACAAAGCCATGGAGGTGCCTTCAGCAATAAGGGGCATTTAAAATCACAGACAGGGTTTTACTGTGAGGCAAGCTTAGGCCAGCTGGCATGGAACATATTAAGTAGCCCAGACTGGTCTCAGACTCACGGAAATCTGCCTGCTTCTGCCTCCCAGGCACTGGATTTAAAGGCGTGTGGCACCCTGCTCAGGCAACATCAGGGCCCTACCATCTGGATTCTGGTGGCAACCAAGAGTATTGGCAATATCCTGTAGTGTTTTGGGGGCCGCTGGGGTCTCTCTGACCAACAACTCATAAACAGCTATCCCTGGCACAGAGACAGAATCCTAATTAAAAAAAAAAAAACCCTGAACAACCATGACTGGAGAGACTATAGACCCTCGGGAACCTCAGTAGTAGTTGATTGAACAAATTCAGTCAACAAAGAAACCAGAAAAAAAGATCGCAAATACCAATTTACATTCTCTCTATAAAAAGAAGGTCTGCTGGGGTGGTTGAACACACCTTTAATCTCGGTGCCTTGGAGGCAGTCAAGCGGATCTTCGTAAGTTCAAGACCAGCCTGATCTACATAGTGAGTTCTAGGCCAGCCCAGGGCCGCATAGTGAAACCTCATTTCAATTTTTTTTTTTTTTTGAGAGAAGGTCATGCTGATCTTGAATGTGAGAGGATTTGCCTGCCTCAGCCTTTCCCACGCAGGGAACTCATGCATGAGCCAACATGCCTGGCTACGAATTTGATTCTGGGAAGGAGACATGGGAAATTTCATTTTGAACGAGTTTTGACCAGCTGGAGTTTTGAAGCTTACCATGAACTTTTAAAAATTTGTTCCTTTAAGGTTCATCCTCCTCCTCCTAGTTCCCATTTTCCCTAGTAACACTCTTCCGACCTTTGTGGTAGTCATGGCCATACATCTCCTGAGTTCTTACACGTGTTTGCATATTTAAATGACTGCTTTGTCTGTTTGGGAAACGTGTACAGTTGCATACACATTTTGAATTGGTTTACTTCACTGGATATCTTTTCTTTTTTTTAATTTGTATTAATTATACTTTATTCACTTTGTACCGCCCCCTGCAGCTTCCTTCCTCCTGGATATCTTGTCAAGATGTATTTTTTGTCATTCAGTATATTTTCTGGACATTAATTTCATTGCTGGACAAGATTTCACTATACAAATAACACAGACTTACTCATTTCTTCTACCACTGATGAGCACGTGCACTTGTTTCTGCTTCAGGGCTCTGACAGAAAATGCTGCTCCTTTTTTGCTGGGCATAAAATCCCTCTGCGGTCAGAGATTTATTTTGAACATCTCCACACACTGCCAAACCTTTTCCCAAACTGATTGTCTATTTTTCCTCTGCCTAGAACTGAATGGGTGTTTCTGTTGCTTTTACTTTTCAACTACAAACGCTTAATTATGATTACTAATTAGGAGGGTGTGGGGGCACGAACCTCCAACCCTCGAGCTCACAAGAGGCAGGATGATGGAGCTGGAAGTGGAGACTCTCAGTGTTGCACAAAGAAATCCATATGGGCCCTTGCTGGGCCTTTGGTAGAAAGAGACAAAACAAAGTAAAACAAACAAAAGAACCAACAACAGCTCTCACAACTGGGAGTCTGAGGTGAGACGTACTTTGTGCCGAGTTCCTTGTTAGACTTGGTTACACAGCACCACCCCCTGCCCTATGCACTCACACCTTGCCAAGTGGGGGGCAAGGATACACCGGGATGATCGCTTTTGTTGCTGCCCAGCACCCTTACTTGCTTTGTGATGCTCCATGGAGAGGGTCAGAGAGGGTCTGGCACCCAGTGAAGTAAGTGTCTTGGAATCTACTGTCCAGGGTCCGGGAGGCAGGGGCAGGCCCATATTTCTGTGAGTTCTAGGGTAGCCAGAGCTACATAGTAAGCTCCTGCCTCAAAGATAAATAAGGTTGGCGAGTTGGCTCAGCCAACTGGCTGCTCTTGAAGTAGGATGAGGTAGAAGAGACCAATCATTAGTCACGGATTCATTGATTCATTTAATGATTCACTTAAAGCATTGTTTGCACTGCCTATTTGCCAAGCATGACTTCACTCGCTACCTGGAACAGAATGACCTGGAGAAATGGCTGACATCACGGGTCATTGCCCTTAGCAACCTGCTGACTGCCACGTAAGCTTTTGTAAAAATCTTTACTTGTTTGCCTGACCTGTAGAGCTATAAAACAAGAATGCAAACTGGATTCATGACCCAAGCCTTTCAGGAACTATCCCGCTTCGACCACCCATGATATCTCCTTACTTCCACTCTCATTGGTGTCAAGTGCTTATTCCAGAAAGACTCCCACAACACTCTTCTAGAGAACCCTGGTTTGTGTCCCAGGACCCACACGGCAGCTCACAACTATAACTCGAGTTCTATGGGCCCTGATGTCCTTTTCTGGTCTCCACAGGCACCAGGCACACACGTGATGCACAGGCATGTAGGCAGGCAAAGCACCCATATACATAAAAATCAATTAGCATTGTGCAGCATCTGCCACGGTCTGAGAGCTCCGTGCCTGCTGGTGGGAGTCATTTCCCTGGTCTGGTGAACATGAGGTCTTTTTACTGGAGTAGGTGCTCTAAGAAGCCAGGCTGGCCCACCCACTTTCACTAAGCCAATTAGAAGAACCAGATTTATGGTGACAAAGCAGGAGAGGCAGCTTGAGTCAGTGTGGCCACACCAGGGGGAAGAACAAAGACATCCAGTTAGCAAGCCCCCACTGGTCGTCTTAAGGGTCCTGCAGGAGGGTTAGGTTCAAGCAGCAGGACTAAGGGCTGATCTTCCCATGACCCTTGCCTCAGTCCAGCTTCTCCTGAGAAGCTGTCTGACAAATCTTCCCTGGCAGACCAGCTCCTCCTCCAATTGCCCTGGGGCCTTGGCCTTTGCTTTCCCCCAGCCTGGGAAGCTGGGCAATTACCATTTTACAGACTCTGTTGTTTCAATAGCCTCATGGGTGAAGGGAGGGAGCAGATGTCTCTGGAGCACAGCCCTGGTACAGCCTGGCAGGCTGAGCGCAGCCTCACTCTTTTCTTTGTAATTGTTATGGTTCTTAGAGGTTCTACCATCAAGCTGTAGTCCCAGGTTTCCTGCCCCCAGCCCCGACTTTTTTTTGAGAGTGTCTTACTAAATGATCCATGCCACCTGTGAACTTGTGTTCCTCCTGTCTTGGCCTCCCCAGGAGCTGAAGTCACATCCCCACAGCACCAGGCCCGTTGGATTTCAGACTGTCTATTGGAGTGTTTTCATTAGTCACAGTACCCGCTTTTACAAAGGTATTTTCTTACAAGTATTACATATATTGTACTTGGGCCATGTGCCCCCATCTGTTGCCTCTCCCCTTTCCTCCCCTCCCCTTTCTGCTGCTTCCGCTTGCTCCCCTGGGCTCTTCTGTTCTCCTTTCATTTCACGTATACACATGCGATTTTATGTATCTGTATACAATCTAGGGTCTACAAATGAAAGAAAACGGGAGGGAGCTGGGTGTGGTGCCACCTGTTAAGCCCAGCTCGGGAGGCAGAGGCAGGGGAGTCACTGAGTTTGAGGCCAGCCTGGTCCACAAAGTGAGTTTCAGGACAGTCAGGGATACAGACAGAACCTCTGTCTTGAAAAACTATTCCCCTCCTACCCCTGAAAAAAAGAAAGGAAAACATGATGTTTGTTTTTCTAAGACTGGCTTAATTCACTTCAGACAACAATTCAGCCACCTCCTCTTTCCTGCAAACGCCATCATTTCATTTCGTTCTTTGCCTCCAAGTAGAATTCCTTTGTATGCATGCACCACATTTTCTTTATCCGATCCTTGGCTGGTGCTCCCGAATTTGGCTATGGATGCACACATCATCCCTGTGATATGCTGGCTTGGCTAAACCCTCAGATGTGGTGTGGCCGCCTCCGCCTGTGTGGAGTTTCCTCAACTGATTTCCACCGAGGCGGGGCTAGTTTATGTAGAGAGGTTTTAATCCAGCAACTTGGCTACACTGGCTGGAATACAGACACGCCCTTAGCACACACCTTTAATCCCAAACAATAAAGGTAATGTTAGTTGGTAGAAGAAAGCAGCCATGTTTAAATTGTCTAATTGAGAGGCAGACAAGTGATAAATCAGAGAAAGATTTGACAGAATAGGATATGTTCAACCCTCAGAGAACGGCAGGTAAAAGAGACTTAAGGGAGAACAGTGCCGTGGGGCTGAGTTCCTACCAGTTCAGGTCATGGAATTCAGAGGCAGATTTTTCTGGGAGAGTTTTACAGAGAGACAGGTTGAAGAGAAAACAAGCTAGACACAGGTGAAGACAGAAGATAAAAAGAGATTGCTAGAGTTAGTTTGAGGCCAAGCAGAGCAATTCAGTGAAAAACTGAGAGAAGTCAGATGGAATCAGTCAGCTTCGAGGGGAGTGTGAGCCAGAACAGCTGGGTTGAACCAGCCAGTCAGAGTTCAGAAAGAGCTAGAAAGAACGAGTTTATTCAGCAGTTAGTCTTGGAGGTTGAAAACATTCCGGCCTGGATTAGACTGTATGGAGGCTAGAAGCTTCCAGGACTAGGCCTACGTTAGCAGATGGAGGCAGTAAACCTTTGAGACAACAATTAAATCAGGTGAAAAAAAAAAGAACATTTATTTATTTATTTATTTAAATTTTATTTTTTAATATTAATTACAGTTTATTCACTTTGTATCCCAGCTGTAGCCCCCTCTCTCATCTCCTCCCAATCCTACCCTCCCTCCCTCATCTCCTTCCATGCCCCTCTCATGGCAGCTCAGTATCCAAGTGGGTGTCCTAGTAAGGGGAACAGGGACTGTCTCTGACGTGAACTCAGTGGCTGGCCCTTTGACCACCTCCCCCTGAGGGGGGAACAGCCTTGCCAGGCCACAGAGGAGGACAATGCAGCCAGTCCTGAAAAGGATACTTTTATAAGTTCATATCTCCAGCCCACTATTATGCGCTGGGCAATGCTCCCCCTACCCTTCCGGTCACCCTGTCCTCAGCACTGTCTCCAGCACTCTGACTTGAGAGAGATGCAGTCAATGTTGTCTTTGCTTTTCTTTGGTGGCTAATTTCATAGCATAGATTCCATCCTGCTAGGATCTCGAGTCAACCGAGAAAGAGCCACACCTTGAGGCAGGTTCGTAAGAATACTTCTGGCATCTTCCCATCCTGACTCCAGTTAGATGTCAGGGAAGGGAGAGGAAAAAGAGGTTTTCAAGAGATGTAGAGACAGATAGCCCTACAGGAGGGAGCTCTATCAGGAGAGCAGTTAATGCCTCAGATAGTGTACTGATGATCCAAACAAGAGGGAGGTTCGGCTCAGTCAGACAAAGTGGGATACACACTTTAAAGGTTTCCGGTGGAGAGATGAGCCCCCACATTAGGAGGCAGCTGGCTTAGTTAATCTGCAACTGTGCATATGCATGCAGTCATGTCGTATGTTGTTCCTGGCAGCAGAAGTTGGAGGATTCTGTCTGTCAGTTCTTGGTAGGGGTACCTTGGGGAGGGTGGAGGGGGGACACAGGTCCTGGTTGGAGCTGTCCATGGAAGCTATGCTCCAACGGTCCCAGCCTTTCCTGTTAGAAGAGAAGAGACAGAGGGTTTTATTATAAATGAGACAGGGAACCCATGCTTCCCTCGTCGGTGGGAGTCAACATCAGTCTACTTCTGTTGAACTGGGGCGTCACTGGTTCCCCCCTCCCCACACAGGCAGGTGCTGGCTCCTGGGTGTATGTGTCAGAAGAACCTGTTCATCGAAGAGTTTTGGAACTGCGTTTGCTGAATTCTGGAAGAGATGAGCCATATATGTTTATGGAGAAGAATACATGGAGGCAAAGAGAGGAGTCAGAGAACAGGCTCCATCAGAGGAAGGGGTGTCCTTAAAACCCATGGTTTTCATTTCATTTGCCCTTTTAAGGATATTTTTGATAATCCAGTCGTTATAAGGTAGGGTAGAGGAGCGTATGGGGATGTGCGGGAGAGGAAAGATGGAAGATGTTTTCTGGTGGGGTTGTCAAGGATGCCCTCTGGTTAATCTCAGACAAATGGTGATGTCTCCTCCGAGAAGGTGGATGGACCACGGCCAGCAGATGGGTGGCCTTGTTTTTCCGTCTGTGGACCAGAGCCCCTCTCATACACACAGGAAAGTGTTCTTCTCAGCCTAAGCTTGTGGACTTCTGAAGAGACGTCTCAGACATTTTACTGGCTTTCAGGCACCTGAGGCAAGCTCCCGGAGCCTTCAGGCACAGGAACCCCTGTTGTACGGCTGTTGCATCACACAATGACATGGACAATGGCTGGCTATTTTAAGAGGCTGGGACAAGACAGCCCGAGAGAGTTTTTGCTGTGGACCTGCTAGGCTCTCTCTGCAGCTGCTGACCTGTGTCACCCAAGTTTTAAGAACTCAGCTAACTTTTATTCTGGGAACTCTGCAGTTTCCCAGCTGGCCAAACATCACAGTTTGTGTGTGTGTGTGTGTGTGTGTGTGTGTGGCTGACCATCTCATGTCCTCTACTCCTAGGAAAAGCTTAATTTCCGGGATCTCAGATGAGGCCCAGTAGGCAGGAAGTCAGTCACCAGCAGAGAGAACTGGTTGGCAGTTCTTTAAAAAGGGAATCAATGGATCAAGCTGAATCTGAGTCATCATGATTGGGTCTGCTTTTATCTTTTCTCCTCTGTATATGAAATAACATTTGCGTGTCCATGCCTAATAGTAATATTATACTTAATGAGAACACAGTACGGCCTAACTATATCAAGGCAGCAGATGAGGGAAAAAGGTATTTTAACTTGGGTGAGACCCAAAGCTTTGAGTATCTAACTAGAGGAAATGGAGTTAGTTACTTTAAGTTTGTAGGAGGTCTGGGTATGTTGCGGTTCTTTTTAGAGGATTTAATTTAGTTGTAGCTTAATATCAATAACAACATAGTGATATAATTAGTTGGACCCAATTAATATTTTCCCTTAGTAGGAAATTTTTTGTTTAAAGCTTTAAATATTTGAATTTGAATTAGAAGTAACCCCCCAAGGTAGAGTTCTTTTGGAATTTAGTTTTGCACTTTGAGACAGGGTCTCATCTCACTTTGTAGCTCTTGGAACTCACTATGTGAAACAGGCTGGCTTGGAACTCATAGGGATTCTCCTGCTCTACCTCAGGGATGCTGGGATTAAAGGCGTGGACCACTATGCCCAGAACTACTATTTAGAAAATTTCAAAGAAGCTTTTTGCAAACTTAAAATTCGAGTTTTAAATTTTTTAAAAATTAAAATATAATTATACCGCTCCCCCGCCCTCCTCCTTCCGACTCTTCCTGTGGAGCACCCCTCCTCCACTCCCCTGCTCCTTCTTGAATTTGTGGCCTTAAAAAATGCATATCAAATAAATAAATGAATATACACAATACATACAAACATACCCATACACATGTATAAATACAAGCATCTTTCTGTTACTCATTTATACACGTTTTTCAGAGCTGGTTACTTGGTATTGTCCTTGGGGACAACTAATACTGTCGTCATTCCTTAGTTGCCTGTAGTTCACTGTCTCAGGTTGCTTCCTTCCGCACACCCCACAGACTTTCTCCACTCCATATTAACACCCCTTTTGGTATTGTGCTTGGTCAAGCCTTGGTTAGTCAGCCATGTTGGAGTCTCATGGATGAAGCTTTGTTGTCATTTCTAGCAGACACAATCTCACCACAGACTTGCTGGAGTTGTGGCTCTTAGAATCTTTCTGCTCTCTCTTCCTTCATGTTCCCTGAGCCTTAAGTGAAAGAGTTGTGATTAAAACTAGAATTTTTTTAAACATGAAGATACGGTTGAAGTAAGGTCTAGGTAAGCAAATAGTTATATATGAAGCCTAATTTCTGTAGGGACATATATACTATCACCGCCATCCATAGCTCCACCAAGCCATGGTTAGCATTTTTGTCATTTGGGTGTATAACCAGCAGAATTCCAATGACCAATTTAAACAATGGCTGGATATAAGAAGATTCAAGAAATATAAAAGTGCAGTTTTTTTCCCTCTAGGCTGGAAGGAGTCTTGAATGAGATCTTTTTCTAATTAATGTAACCACCTGCTTTTCCTTATTTCCTGTAAGTGTTCTGTGAAAAGACTCTGTAAACAATTTTGAACTTATTAGTTACTATGTATAAAAAAAGTCCCTTATAATGGTATATATCTCCCTTTAATAGACATGGCTTATGTAATTTTTTTTTTTTTTAGCATTCTGTTCTTACTTTATAAGGAGATAAATGAATACTTTCCTTAAGGGGTAGATCATAGAATTAGGGTAAGGATGTAAAAAACTTTAGTTATTCAGACAATTATCATACCGTTTTTTTATATACCGTCAGTATAAAAGACTGAAGATCACAGATACAAGGAAATTTCCATACAATAAGCCAAAGTTTTAAATAGATTTAAAATGTTTGTCCACTAAAGTTTTATGATAATTTTGTAAATTAGTAGCTGGCTTTAGGTAGGAATAATTTTTTAAACTTTGTGTTGGTTCTTTGTGAATTTTACATCATGCACCCCAATCAGACTCATCTCTCCCTCCCTTGCAACCTCCCACCCCACAGAGGAAAAATAAATTTTCATTGTGTCACATTGCGTCCCACAGTATACCCTTTTGCCCACACTTCTTTACTTGCAAATGTGCATTGAAATGAGTCATTGGTCTGGTTCAAGGTCTCTGGCTTCTGCTGCGCTATCAATACTGGATCCTCACTGGGACTTCTTCAGATATCCTGTTGTTGCCCTGTGTCATGGAGGTCCTTCAGCTTTGAATCTGTAGGACTGACCCCTTCACGTACTCTAGCATTTCATTGATGGGGTAGATGTTGGGATGGGCCAATTCAAAGCTCTGGATCTGGGCCTGAGAGGTATCTGAGCTGGTCAGCCTGACAGCTCTCCTGTACCCACACCAGGATGGGCTCTCCTGCCCTGTCCTGGCTGGCCCATCCAATGCAGAGCCAGCTCTCCTGAGCTTTCACCTTTGAGGCCATCTTACCCACAATCCTTACATCCTGGGCTGGCTCTACTGTGCTGTTCAGGTGAGGTACAGGGCCCACTCTCCCAATTGCGACGGTAGGTGAGGGGTGCGCAAGCTCTTCCGCTCTCCTGCCAGCTCTCCCACGATGCCCAGTCAAAGGGTGGGGCCAGTTCTGCACAACCCTCAGATACCAACATGTCCTGGGGGTGGCATTCCAGAGCAGGCATGTCTACCTGGCCTTTGGTGGTAACAGACCCCTACTGCAGCAGGGCCATGGACTCAGGTATGGCCCCCAGTGGCAGCACAGGCCGGGACCTCGCTATGGTCCTAGGTGTCATGATCAGCTACTCACATCAGGCTGCTCCTCGCCACCCTTGAGTCTCCAGACCTGCCCCCTCTTCATTGTGCACATATCTGTTTCCCTTTCTCTTCCATTTCTCCACCACTTGCTTGCTCCTCTTAGTGATGCCTGTGGTCTCTGAGTGTCTGGGTTCATTTTAGAAGTGCTATGCTCCCCCCGTGTAATTCAAGGCCAATTATGGCACTGGGCAGGGGCCGTCTTGGGCATGGCCTGCTCCCCCAAGCCTACACAGCTATGAACTGGTGGTTCTCTCAGGCTTGCTTTTTCCCTGGGCTTGTCCACTGTCTTGGGCTCTGTTCTGCTTGAGGGCCTGAGGCCCTAGGCAGGGTTCATGTAGTCTCTGGCTTGCTCCTCCCCTCCCGCCCCCCCCCCCCCCCGGGGAGCCCATCTGAGCCTGAGCGGTGCTGGACTGGTGGTCGTCTTGGGCTTGCTTTTTTCAGGAGTGTTAGGTTACTAATCATGCAGATGTTCACAGGTCAGAACACTGAGTTTAGACATGGGCTCTCACCTCTCTGCCGCCTACTGACACACATGTGACATAGCAGACACACCTGTAACACCTTGAGGGGCAGTGAGGAACATTTTTCTTTAATAGAAAAATTTCTACCTCTAACACAGTGATTATATAGTAGGTGAAGACTTTACTCAATGGGAAACATACAAATAGCATTAGGAGAAATCTTTCTCATCTTTATTTATTTATTATTTTTAATGAAGAGCTCTTATTTTTGTTTGACATGCATTTTTTTACCTGCATGTATGTATGTGTACATACATGTGCATGCCTGTTGCCCAAGGAAGAGGGCATCAGAACCAGAGCTACCGATGGTTAAGAGTCATCATGTGGACATTGGAACTGAGGGTGGGTTCTCTGCAAAAGGGACATCTCAGGTCACTAGGCTTGGTGGAAGCGTATTCTTCCACTAAGCCATCTTCCTGGCTCTATCTATCTATCTATCTATCTATCTATCTATCTATCTATCTATCTATCTATCTATCGAGACAGGGTCTCTCTATCTAGCCTTGGCTATCCTGGAACTCACTATATAGAACAGGTTGCCCTTGAACATAGAAATCCACCTGCTTTTTCCTCCTGAGTGCTGAGATTTAAAGAACGTACACCACCATTGCCCGGCATTTTTTTTTTTTTAATCTGCTGTATTCTTTCACTTCAATTATTTGCAGTGTTCAAGTATAATTGGGTTGTAGTGTGGTAGATGTGGTCCCTCCCCGCTGTATAGCTAAAGCTTCAGGTCACATGCTTAGGGGCTAGGCGCAGCCCCAGCACCACTTCAAGCTACGGAGGAAAGGAACAAGGGTCGCATGGTGTGTACTAAGGTACTTGTTACTGAGGATGGGATGGGTAGGCTAATGAGAGGTATTGATATTAAATAAGCTGAGAAAAAAAATTAAGGCGAAGAAAGTAGATGGAAGAAGAAAATTGAGATATTGTTAGGATCCAAAGTCCAAGGGTTACTAGTAAAGCTATCAGAAGCCACAGTTAAGAAGTCAAAAGAAAAGGGGGTGGTAAAGACAGAGGGGACAGAGGTAGGAGAGACAGGGAACATATATTTGAATTGTGCATAGAATGAATAGTAGAGCATACACATATAATAGCTGTAAAAAAAGTACTGGACAGCCATAAAGCCTAACTAAGCAATATATGAACGGAATGTGATCATCTTAATCTCTCTTAAGAGAGTTATGCAAGGGCTGGAGAGATGGCTCAGCTCTTAAGAGCACTAGCTGCTCTTCCAGAGGACCTGGGTTCAGTTACCAGCACCCACACGGCAGCCTATGACTGTCTGTAACTCCTGTTCCAGGGGATCTGATCCCCTCACACAGACATGCACACAGGCAAAAATACCAATAAATACAAATAAATTATTTACAAAAAGATTTATGCAAGAGTGAAGATTAAAAAAAAAAACCCAGTAAAGTGAAATACAATAGGTAAAAAGTCTGATGACAGTCCGCGTTTCTTTCCTGTCGGAATGGACTGCTTTGATGCCTGTCAGGCCACATGTAGCCAACTGTGCTGGTGGAAGGGGAGTAGTTTGTAATCTGGATCAAACCTGCAAAACCTGATTTATGGGCATTCACCTTCCTGGTTGAGTTTAAATAAACTGTCTCTTGATCAAGTTTCTGTCACTGGATTGGGTTCGGCAGTTTATCTCTCTGTTCCCGCTTCACTAGACCAGTAAGTGATGGGGAGTCAGGCGTTCACACCTCAGCCTCCACAGTTTTCGCCTGTACTGATCCGGCATCTCCCTGCTCACAGTGTCTCCGGACCTCGGGTCATGTCATCGTAGCTGGTCCTTCTCCACCTAGCTCTTCTTCATGTGGTGTCTGTAAGAACTAAAGGGGGCAGAGGGAAAGGAGAGAGTGAGAACTCAGATTGACCTCAGTGGTGAGAGCAGACTTCCATTATTTGGAGAGGGATGCCTCATGACCTCTGTGCAGAGTATGAACATGAAGGAGACGGCACAGTCTAGGCATAGTATGCAAGGGTACAGCACCGGCCACCTACCTAGAGACTGAGAGGAGATTGTGTTATTGAGGAGGTAGGGGAAACTTTTTGAAACTGTGGGGTGGAAGATAAGTCAGAGTGCCCAGTTTTTATAACCTCTGGTCTTAGGGGCTTGTGATGGGGTTAGATATTTTTCAGAATTCCACCAGTAGCAGGTTTTCCTGGAACCATGGGCCTACTTTAAGGTCCTGGTTTTGGGAGGACGGAGGAGGGGGCACCATTTTGGACCTGGCTGTTTCCTGCTGATGGGGACATCACTTTAGATTCCTGGGATGGTGTGCCTGTGAGAGAGGCAGCATCTTTACTTCATCTTGTGTGGTGGACTGAATAATGGTTGGTGATGTGACCTAGGAGGAACTTCTGCAGGACGTTTAAAAGACAGGGTAAAACTGTAAATGGGAGGATAATGAGGAGCAGAGGGGTGAGTAATGAGCTACGATGGTAGAGAATCCAGAGCCCATCCTAAGGAGGAGGCTTGTTTCTGAATTCTCTGTGTCTGGCTCCCAAGTCTTTGTGCCCTGTCTCAAGCAATTTTGATCTGTGGATGTAAAAGCCGCATTGCTCATGGAGGACGGTGCAGAACCCTCCATGGGCAGGAGTGTGGAGGCCTAGTCCTCTTTGCTTTCGGAGTACCACACTGACCAAAGAATTGAGTTGATTCTGAATGGTGTTGAGCTCATCTGGAATTTCTTTAAGTCTTTCTGAGAGTTGGTGAGGCAGAGAAGTTACGGAAAGCCTCCCCCTCCCCGTCCAGCTGTTTCTATTCTGAGACTTGAAAGGTTGCCCTAAGAGACAAGCTAGACATCTTGCTTAGATTGCTTTTTGGGGGGGTGGGGATGAGGGAAACAGTAAGTAACATAAAGCCAAGGGTGCAGGCACCCATCCAATTAGTTGTAAGCGTACACAGATGTTTGTTCTGAAAAACCCAAGAGTCTTGTAAGGGAGGCAAAGAAAGGGATGAAAGTGAGTTATTTGGTACAGGCCTCTTCCCTGGGGCAGTTTTCCTTTGTGTGGTGGAAGTTTTCCCATATGATGACACCTATAGCTTTCAGTGGGTGTTTGTAGTTCAGCTGGTCATATGGCAGAGGGTCTACATTGTCTGTATTTGAAACTGCCCTGGGGCTCAATAGAATTAGGTATTGAACCCTCAACATTGGGATTAGCACTGGAGAATTGAAGGCCAGGATTAAGAACAAAGCGACTGAACTATCGCGCTGGTCCCATACTGGCTGGGTGATGGGCTTAGCAACCTACCCGAGCCCAGGGATGCACTGCCATGCCAGATCCGTTTTCCATAACCAGGTTTAATTTGTACAGAAAGCAGTATTGTGGGAGATATAAACTGGCCTCTTCCTCCAATTTTGTTTCTGTAAATAAATAACATTTTTACTTGATACGGCCGTAAATACAATTTTAGGCACATTGAAGACATTTAATCACTTGTAAGGTGAGTGGTCATTACCTTTCATATCTTAATTACCTTTGCTTTAACAGTTTATAATAGAGACTCCCATACGATTAGGATTTTAACAAAGGTAAACTATCTTTGCTAAAATTTTGTGTTTTAAGAGATAATTTTAAGAGATAACTTTTTAGTATCCAAATAAACTTTAACCATAAATATAACCCATGGAGAAACTGGGAACCAAAGTGAATTTTTTTTTTTTAATTTTTTTGAGTTGGAGCTGCCATGTAGGAGCTAGGAATTGAACCAAACTCTTTTCATTTGAATCGTGAGCCTTAGCCTTCAAGGGCTCAGCTATCTCTCCAGGCCCCAAGATTAGCTAGTTTAAAAAGAATCAGTACAAACCTCTTATGACAGCACTCCCTAGGCAGAGACAGTCGGATCTCTGAGTTTGAGGCCAGCCCGTTCTACAGAGTTCCAGGACAACCAGGGATACACAGAGAAACCCTGTCTCGAAAGACAAAAGAAAACAAAAACCAAAAGAATCAGCACAAAGGGAGTGAAGACCATTGAGTTCCTGGGATGTAAGGGCCTCGCATGAACATTTTACCACACGGGGGACTAGACCATACATAAAGGTTTCACAAGATGAAGGAGATAAAAAAGGTTTGAATTTCTTGTCATAAGCACAAATTTTATAGTATTTGGTAGAAAAGACTCATATTTAATGTTTACAATCGTTTAGGGACCAGGTCAGAGATCAGAGCTCCTAAAACACTTTTGGCACCTTTGGTCTCTGGCAAGGATGAAGTTGCTGGGAGGCTCAAGGACATTTTTGGATTTTAGTCAAGGAAGAAACTGGCTATTCTTCTATAGAGTTATTTTATTTACCCTGAACTGCCAAGCCAGTTTCTACCTCCTGCTCTGATTTATTCTGAAGAGATTAACTTAGCTGCCATTATGGGGTTTGGATCCTGATGGATCTGGCTTCTTCCAGCTGAATTTTGGGTTTTGGGTGTGGCAGTTTGGGGGAACTCTCCCAGAGGGCCTATCTAAAAGACCCCAACTATCAGATATAGGGAAGAAAGGAGGTTCTTGACTGCTGTCTGAAAAGAGATGTGATGGAGAAGTGAAGCCTTGTCTGTCTGCTCTTTTTGAAGAGTGTTAACATTTAACAAGTTGAGGCTGGAGAGATGGCTTAGAGATTAAGAGCACTGGCTGTTCTTCCAAAAGTCCTGGGTTCAATTCTCAGCAAATACATGGTAGCTCACAATCATCTATAATGAGATCTGGTGCCCTCTTCTGGCATACAGGCACACATGCAGGCAGAATACTGTATAAATAACAAACAAACAAATAAATAATTCTTTATGGCTCTAAACTTGCATAAATGTTTAAAAACCAAAGAAAACATTTAATACGTCCCCCTGTGATAAGCCTAGGGAGGCCCAGCTAAAGTATGTAGTTGGTTAACTTAGAAGATACTGTGTCACAGCATCTTACTCAAAGAACGTTTGACATAAATTACACACATAGAATAATATAGTAAATTAATCTTACCTGTGAGGAAACTTTGAAAGTAACATGTTTGGGTCTAAAGTGGGTGGGCCGGATCCCTTCTCCAAAGCCAGCTTTCCAGTGAGTTTAAATAGCATATGGCAATTTATCAACATTATATATGCCCAAAAGACATTTGTTTTTCTATAAAACTAAACCAGGGAATTAAACTGGACACAGAACTGACTGGTGAGCCCAGGGATGACTGGCAGGGCCTAAAGCCTCTTTTTAAAAAATCTGCATATAGTTGTGCACATGAATGTTATCTGTTGGGTCTGATGAGGGCTGACAAGAGACACACAGCGTTTTTCTTTTTAGAATACTGTAAGAGACAGTGTTATTAATGAATATGCCTTCTCACTCAGAAATCACTGTATGCACTTAGAGATGAATACAGAAAAAAGCTCTTTAATAGAAGTGTGGGACTGGTTCTGGCTAAGGCACAAAAGGGAGCCTGCCTCAAACAGAAAATGTTCCCAGCTTATAGAGGCCTTACATATCCTGCATACACTGTTGTCCTTAAATCTCTTTCAGGTCCTGATTCCAGGTTTTACTTTGAATGCTTTAAACAGGGACAGGAGACTGCTAGTCTGGCCACTTGGGCAGATGAGAGATTTACACAGTAAAGATACTGTCAAGAGTTATGTTGTTCTTTCTGAGTAGTTATCATGCAGGGACATCTTTTTTTGTTTTGTTTTGTTTTAATTTGTTCACTTGACATTCCAAGAGTAGCCCCCTCCCTCCTCCCCTCCCAGTCCCACCTTTCCTCCTGCTTCCCTCTATCTCCCCACCCAGGGATATCTTGAATCTCAGAATTATGCTTTTCCTGATATCAGAACCTGAAGTTAATGCAGGCCAGGATATAATTAATGGTCGTGGTCTCCTGAGCTGCCTGTTAGAGGCATGCTCTTTGATATGGGTATGGGCCTAACTGGAGGCCAATCTTGGTGGGTAAGCATGAGCAGAAACGTTTTCTCAGCAACCTCAAATGTCAATTATGGTGCACAATTTTCCTTCCTACAATTTCTAGCAAGCCTGGCTGGTACACTGCTTATCTCCGGCCATGTTGGAGGCAGCGCACGCTATTTCAGTCAAATTCAACTTCGTGTAACTTAGTATTTCCTAAGCAAGTTTATTAGTAAATCCTTTATAGCATCAATTTTATTTCTACAAGCCCCTCCTGTATCAAAAGAACATTTGATTTCTAAAGGTCACCCCACGATATCTGAAAATTAGTGAGATCATAGGTACATTGCACTCCGCGTTTAGGATCAAGAAGGATCAGACTGGCCAAGGAAGGTGCCTGCACTTACCAATGTCTAGATTCTTCTGGCCTCACATTCAATTTGTATATATCCGCAGATGGGGACAGTCTACTTGAAAAACTTAAGTATTTTCCCCTTTACATGTTCCTTTTGGCTTCCCTTTTAAATGTGTAAGCACTTATAGCCCAGAGAGCATTAAACAGAAAACTGTAAGAACAGGCATTTAAAGGCATTGGAAAGTGGAAAGTGTGAGACTGAGGAGACTGGTCGTCTAGGAGACCCATTACCCTTGTGCTGCTTCCAAGAACTTCATCAGCACTTTAAAGGCTCTGGCCAGCACTACAGGGACAAAGGAAAATCACCACGTTACCTGACCCTGTTAGTTTGAAAGATAAGGGAGAGACTCAGAAAAGAAAAGGAAGCACACACAGAATGCCTACCTGCTTTGAGGGCATGTATTTGCCAGGCATTATGCTACGCTACTTTCTTGATACTTACAAAAGATCCTCATGTTATGGCTGTTTTAGGACCCTGGCTTGGGGGAGCAGGCAGATTTTCTTTTGGTCTCTCTCTCTGGGTGTGATGTAGGAAGCCTTTTTCTTGAAAGCTCCAACTGAGTCAGCTGGAGACCAGCATGCAGGATATCTCTGTTTGGGCTCCATAGCTTGCTCTGATCCTGCATTTCTCTCTACCTATGGCATATGCCACCCTCAGGTGCCCCCCTCCCCCGACTCCCAGCTCATTTCTCTCCACACAGAGAATTCCTGCTTCCTACTCCTGAGTGTCAGACTTCAGCCTCCGGCTTCACAGCTGTGTG
Organism: Pachyuromys duprasi; assembly: GCA_028658305.1. Lineage (NCBI taxonomy): Eukaryota > Metazoa > Chordata > Mammalia > Rodentia > Muridae > Pachyuromys > Pachyuromys duprasi. The sequence goes on along the minus strand of CM053745.1, from coordinate 8,276,310 downwards.
GTCCTCTGCCTCTCTCCTGCGGTTTGCCCAGCGCTGGGTCTTACTCCCTCTCCAGTTGGTTGTTCCTGTGGCATTATTGGTGTGGGGGAGGGCATGCTTCGCTGGTGCCTCCTGCTGGTTTTGGCCCTGACACCCTAGCCATGTGTTGCAGGCAGGGCCCTCCAGCCTGCTTCTTCGTGGGGCTCATTCATTGTTCAGGAATAGAGATTACTGGAATAGAGACTGTTGTTTATTATCCTGACGGTTTTTCTTTCATTCGGTTGAACCAGAAGGGCTTCTATTTCACTGTCTTACAGGGAACCTCATTTCATTCTTATGAGTTAATATTTTTCCACTTCCCTCCACTCTTCCTTCCCTTCCTCCCCCTTTTCTTTCTTGGGTGCTATAGATAGAGCTCAGGGCTTACATGTGCCAGGCAAGTGCTCTGCCAGAGAGATCCAGATCTTACTTGTCAATTTTATAACTGTGGGATTTCCACAGGGGTCTATTTCCTGACCTGAGACTCAGCTATTAGAAATCCACTCTGTCTAGCTAGGCTTCCTGCCACCCTCTGCTGCAAGCCTAAGAGGTGTGTGTGTGTGTGTGTGTGTGTGTGTGTGTGAGAGAGAGAGAGACAGAGACAGAGAGAGAGAGAGATTGAGTTTGGGGGAGGAGACTATCTCATGATCACAAATGCCACCACTGTGAACCGGAAATGGACTCTTTCCTCAAGGGCAGCAGGATCCAGCAGGATCAGGCCTGTTCACCATGTTCCAAGCCATGGTCTGGGCTCAACGGTGCATGTCTCACTCAAGCACTGGGTTCTCTGTGAGGATGCAGAGCAGCAGTGTAGCCCAGAGCCGGGTCCTGGCTGAGCGCGTGGCTGTGCTCACAGGGTCCACTGACGGGTGAGTGTTCTGATCTCCTGGACTCTTAACCTCTTACACAGAAGGATCTACATCTTTGTGGTGGGGGGAGGAGGCTGACTTGTACCCCGTCTGTCTGCAGGATTGGCTTTGCCATCGCCAGACGTCTGGCCAAGGATGGGGCCCACGTGGTCGTCAGCAGCCGGAAACAGCAGAATGTGGACCGAGCAGTGGCCCTGCTGCAGGGGGAGGGGCTGAGTGCGACGGGCACTGTGTGCCATGTGGGGAAGGCGGAGGACCGGCAACGGCTAGTAGCCAAGGTAAGAGGCCAAGGAATGGAAGGACAAAGAGAAGAGAGCCCTTTGCTTCACAGCTCAGCCCTGGGAGAGGCAGGACAGGGATGGGCACCCTGGCCTTCTGCAAAGTGAAAGAACTACACAGCGGAAGAGATGTGTTAAGGCATGGGGGATGTCTCAGGGGAATCCTGGAGGTATGCTAGGCCTCAGGACCATTGGGTGCACTCAGGATGCCTCCTTTCCATTCATGGTCGAGGTAGCATCGCATCAGCAATCTGTGCCTTAAGGTCCCGCATTCACGACTGTTCTGAAAAGAGGAGTTCTCCTCAGGACGTCTATACCCTCTCCCACAACTCTCTCCCATAGGCCCTGGAGTACTGTGGAGGCGTGGATTTCCTGGTGTGCAACGCTGCAGTCAACCCTCTGGTGGGGAGCACTCTGGGGGCCAGTGAACAGGTGTGGGACAAGGTGAGAGGCCAACCGAGTGAGCTGGGGTCTGATATTAGCTCTGTACTGGGCTCCTTCCAGACGCCAGCGTAAAGGCAGGCGTGACCGGTAGGGCTGATCTGTGCTATGCTGTGGTTTAAAGTCCAGCCCTTACACTCTGCTTTTTCTTCCCATCGCTTACACACTGATCTGCTCACTGACTGCTTTGTTGCCACTGTGACAGATTCTCTGACGAAACACAGGGACGGAGAACTGGTTCTCGGCTTAGAGTTTCAGACCATGTGTGGCTTTGCTTATTTGTGGGCTGGGATGACGTTGGGAGGGCCTGGAGGACAGGCATTTCTCACCGGATGGTGGCCAGGAAGCAGAGCAGGGAGTGGATACCTGCAGCGGCGGGTCTCCCTCCTTCCGTGGACTTAGTCCGTGGCCTATGGTGGTGAAGGGTCACCATGACTACAGCAGCTCTTATAAAAGAAAGCATTTTATGGAGGCTGGCTTACAGTGTCAGAGGTTTAGCTGATTTTCATCATGGCAGGAAGCATGGCAGCGTGCAGGCAGTCAAGGTGCTGGAGAAGGAGCTGAGAGTTCCGCATCCGGATTCTCATGTAGGCAGCCCAGGGGGAGGGGCTGGGGAGAAGACAGAGGGAGACAGAGCGAGACAGAGACAGACAGAAAGTGCCACCACACTGGGTCTGACTTGAGATTTTGAAACCCCCCAAACCCACCCCCCAGTGACACACTTCCTCCAACAAGGCCACACCTACTCCAATAAGGCTGCACCTTCTAATCCTTCTCAAGTTGTTCCACTCCCCTATGACTCAGCATTCAAATATATGAACCTGTAGGGGCTGTTCTTACTCAAGCTGCCGTGCCTTTTAGTCTGTCTGGGCACTCAGCTCACATTGGGAGATGCTGCCCACATTCGCTGCAGATCTTCTGGCAGGATTTCCCTGCAATACCCACACAGACATACACAGGAGTGTGCTTTACTAATCTAATCAAGGTGACAGCCGAGATTAGTCATCACACCTGCTGAGCACTTGCCATGTGCTGGACACTGTTTCAGGCCCTGGGTTAGGAACGTATTAGGAAGAGTCTTGTCCAGGTGAACATTGCTCATTGTGTTTCTCTTTGGAGATTTGATTGGTCAGGACTGGGTCTGTATGCTCAGACCTTCCAGCCCACAAATTCACTCCTTACCCTTAAGGGTCTGGGAAAGACTCTGTAAAGTGACTCTAAGTCACCTTAGGGTCTGTTATTCTCCCAGTTCCTGTGCTATTAGGTCCTATGGTTTGTTTCCAGTTCTCTCTGATGGATCAGATAGACATGGGTTGAATCTCATTTTACCTGCCAGTATTTTCTGCTGTGTTCTCAGCACTGAATCAAAGCTCTTTCTGCCCACTGACCTTGGTGTGTTCTGCCTTCCCCAGCTTCTATTTTGATGATACCATCTTCATTCCCCTCCTTTCTCTCTGCCCTTGACTGAGTGCCCTTCACTCCATCTTCAGAGGTGACCTGAAATTTGAACTGCCGGCAGCCGCAGCTTAGTGGCCCCTCAGGCTTTTCAGCTCCATTTCTAAAGTTTCTGAAAGAGCGTCTGTGACTGTGTAGGTGGCATTTCATTGTGAACAGTCTCCCATTCCTTGAGTCTCCTCTTTTTGGCGTCTCCACGCATGAGTTCACGGCTTTTTCTCTGAGTGTTAGAAAGCACCCCTCTTGAAGTGGCTAGCACACGCCGACCCCTGACCTGACTTTTCTCTGATGCACTCCTGTTATTCAAGGACTTGATACGCAGTAAGCCTTTCTGCTCGCTGGACGGACATTTTTGATGGAGTACTTGTCCCTGGATCATATCTGCCAACATCTTGGAGGCATTGTCGCAAAATGAGTTTGGAATTTATGCTAGTGTAATCATTATCAACATATCTCTTCCACTCCAAAAGGCTGGAACATTTGCTGGACCTCACAGCCAGCATTATTAATACACTTTGAGGTCACTTAGGATTTAAGACTGCTTTCCTACTGTGTGCTCAAACTGTTTGTTTACCCTGCCTTTAAGGGAACAATATAACAACCAAACTCACTTGCCTTGGATTTCCCCGTGTAGTTGACTTTTACAACCTAAACCAGTGCATAGCTGTCACCTTAAATTACCTGCTCTTCCATGTCCCTGACCCAGAGGGCAATGCATATGTGTTTGTATGCATGCTATGATAATCACTTGCTGAAAATAAAACAGATCAAAAACAACCTTATGAAACAACTATTCGCCAGAAATGCTGGAAGTAGCCTATAGGTGTTGCTTGATAGCCTTTGCTGGTTTGTTATCTGGGTCGGTTTGAGTCAGTGACTTAACCCCTTGTGAAATGCTCTTAAAGATTTCTGAAAAGTATCCCATTCCTTCCCCCATGGGATGTTTTCTGTGCTGTTCAATAAGAGAGAGAACAAAGCCCCCCCACCCCCCATTAGGGACAGGTTCACAGGACAGACGTCAGGTGGTCATAGGGTCACAGATTCAGACCCGTACAACAGACAGGTTGAAGACAGGCCAGAGACCATATGCAATAGAGTGATGGGAGACACAGGGAGAGAAGCAGAGAATTCAAATCTGGGCTAGCTCTTGGTCAAATGACCTCAAAAGGAAGTCTTTAGTTCTTTCCTTAATGTGACAGGGATTCTGAGTCTATCACTAGTTCATCTAGCCAATGAAAGATTTACCAGATGCAGCCAGGCATTGGTTGTGCACACCCTTAATCCCAGTGTTTGGGAGGCAGGGAAAGGAAGATCTCTGAGCTCCAGGACAGCCAGGCTTACAGAGGAACCTCATCGTGAAAAACAAAGCAAAAAAAAAAAAAAAAAAAAAAAGAACCAAAGAAAGAAAGACGAAGAAACAGAATTTTATCAGGTGCTCTTCTTTAACTGCGTGAAGCTGGCAGCAGATGTCTGAGAGAGGGATTCCTTGACTCTAAGATTGCTCATCCTTGGGCCACAGGGCCACAGTAGGGGAATCTTCCTGGTCTAGACTTCCTGGAAACTGACCAACCACTAGGCCTCCTCTCTCCCCATCATTGCCCAATGACTCTATAGTGTCACTCTCCTGAAGGGTCACAGACCTCTTACTTAGGACCTTCTGTCTCATAGAGATGTGCATCCTTCTCTATTTACTTTTTCTATTTGCCATGTCTTAACATGATATCTCTTTGATTTGCTAATGTGCCAGAGAGACAAAGATAACTCTTCTAAGATCTTCCTTGCTCTCACACCTGCTTTCCCCAATTTGTGTCTACCTTCAGCTGATTTCCAGGGCCTGTTCTTAAAGCTCTTTTCCACACAGCCAGAACATAGTCTAATTTCCAGTTTCTGTTCTTGCTACCTTCCCCTCCTCTTCCTTCTGCTCTTCTTCCTCCTCCTGTTTTTCTGTTTTCTTCTTTCACGAAAAGATGGCGTGTAGCCCAGACTGACTTCAAACTCACTGCGTACCTGAGGCTGGTTTTAGACTCTTGATCCTCTCCTTTTTTCCTCCAAGTGCTGGGGATTACAGTCATGCAAGGCTCAGTCCAGTTCCTTAGAAAGCCATGTTCTTCCTTAAAACTATTCTAAATATTCTTGAGGCTGTGCTTACAGGCCTATCTGTCTCTTAGCCTGGCTGTCTACAAAGCCTTGAGCAAGTCGGAAACACTTCTTGACCCACTCAGAAGGGCAATTGGCCTCTCAAGTCTGCACGTGTTTGTGTCAGCTGAACAAATGACAAGACTCCAAGTCACATGGCCAGGGATGACCATTGTTTCCCCAAACTCTGCCCCTTATTTACTGTGATTCCAGATCCTGAATGTGAATGTGAAGGCCCCAGCCCTGTTACTGAGTCAGCTACTGCCTTACATGGAGAAGAGAGGGTGAGTCTGTAGGGTGAGAGTGGGGACTAGCTGTGGGGAGCTTGGGAGATTGAGGTACAGGAGTCTGGAGAATGCTTGGGCCCTGCCAGGAGTGGGGAGGGACAGAAGAGGGCTCTCCAGGACCCCCGCCCTCTCCGCCTCCCCGTCCTGCTTACACTGTGTGGCTCGCAGGGCTCTCCAGAGGCTTCTGCATGAGGGCAGTAGACCGCAGGAGCACAGGCTTGCGTTCCTTGGCCTTGACCTTTTGAGGTTCTGGAAGAGGCTGGTTGTTTCCTTTGTTTTGTTTTGTTTGGTTTTTTGTTTTAAGCTCCCTAACTTTCTGAGCTGCATCCTTGCCTGGACTCTGGTCCTCTTAACCCCTCTGGCTCAGTAACCTCTCTGTGCTCACTTAACACCTCTGATGGGACTTTCTTATTTCTTTCCAGAGATAAAAGTCTATCCCAGGCCATGTTAAAAAATATTTATTTATTATGTATACAATGTTCTGTCTGCATATGTGCCTACACACCAGAAGAAGACACCAGATCTCGTCATAGATGGTTGTGAGCCACTATGTGGTTACTGGGATTTGAACTCAGGACCTCTAGAAGAACAGCCAGTGCTCTCAACCTCTAAGCCATCTCTCCAGCTCCCAGGCCATTTCTTAGTCCCTGTTTTCTGTCTCCAATGACTGCATCTGTGTCTACACCCAGGTCTTACTCTGTCCCTCACTGACACAATACATACTTGCAGAAGACAGTCTCTGGTAGATGAGAAAGCTTCTAACCATCATTTTTATTTTTATTATTACTATTATTATTATTATTATTGGTTTTTCGAGACAGGATTTCTCTGTGTAGCCTTGGCTGTCTTGGTTTTGCTCTGTAGACCAGGATAGCCTCAAACTCACAGAGATCTACCTGCCTTTGCCTTCCTAAGCACTAGGATTATAGGCATGTGCTGTGCCTGGCTTTTTTCTTAAAAAAATTAATATTATTTAATGCATATGGGTGTTTTACCTGAACGAACGCCTATGCACCATGTGTATGTAGTGCCCATGGAGGCCAGAAGAAGGCCGCCAGTCCCTTGAAACTGGTATCACAGACGCCTGTGAGCTGCCATGTGGGTGCTGGGAATTCAACCCTGGACGTCAGGAAAAGCAGCCAGTGCTCTTAACCACTGACCATCATTTGTTTGTGTGTGTATGCATGAGTGTGAGGCCAGAGGTCAAAACCAGTGTCTTCATGGGCTGGAGAGATGGCTCAGAGGTTAAGAGCACTGGCTGTTCTTCCAAAGGTCCTGAGTTCAAATACCAGCCACCACATAGTGGCTCACAGCCATCTATAGTGAGATCTTGTGCCCTCTTCTGGTGTGCAGGTGTACATGTGGGCAGAACACTGTATAAGTAATAAATAAATAAATCTTCAAAAACAAAACAGTGTCTCCGTCTGTCTCTATCTACTTTGTTATTGTTAAGACAAGCTCTCGCACTGGCTTGGCTTGACTGTCTGGCCGGTGAGCACCAGAGACTCACCTGTCTCTGCGTTTTCAGCAGTGGGGTTGCAGGTGCACACTGCTGTGCTTGGCTGATCACCTGGGTGCTGGGGTCAAGCGCAGGTCCTCCAGCTTTTACCTCAAGCATTGTATTTGTGAGGCAGCTCCCTAGTGGGGTGACCTTTACTCCTTTGCTTAGTCTCTCCCCTCCTCTATCTGCTTCTTATAAAGTGCTCGTTGGGGGCTGGAGAGATGGCTCAGTGGTTAAGTGCACTGTTTGTTCTTCCACAGGACTGGGATTCAATTCCCAGCACCCACGTGGTGGTTCACACTATCTGTAACTCCACTCCCAAGAGCTCTGATACCTTCACACTAATACACATGAAAAATGAAATAAATTATTTTTTTAAGTCCCCCTGTCCTGGGTGTCATTTCACCAAACCTACTCCAGTCTTTCTTCCGGCCCTTAGTTTCCTGCTCATCTCTTCCTCAAAAAAGGTAGAAGGGGGCTGTGCAAGGGATAAACATGGCCGTTCTGTTTGTGGGAAACAGGATTGGAAATCTCAGCTCTGCCACTCATTGGCCTCAGTTCCCTCATGCAGAGTGGGAGTGGGAGTGGTACCCGCATTGCATTGCAAGATGTGGCTGATGGTAACGTAACACCTTGATCAATGATGAATCTTCAGCTTCACTTCCCCTCTTGCCTCCATCCCTTCTTAGGAATGCTGCCGTTGTCTTGGTTTCTTCCATCTCAGCTTATAGTCCATTTGTGGTAAGTGCTTGGTTCTTATCCTTGTGGTTGGTGTATAGGAAGGGGAAACGGTATTTTCAAGAGCCACCCAGGGACAATGTCCAGGATAGACCCTCCTGATATCCTAGGCTTTTTTTTTTTTTTGGCAAGGGAGCTTGAGCAAAGTGAGTCTGAGATCTGGGCTTGCTCAGCTGTGGTCCTCCGTGAGTGAGAAATCCAACAGATTCTTTCTCCCGCCTCATCTCTATCCCAAACACCTGTGATTTCCTTCCAGGAGCTAGGTGCCTACAATGTCAGCAAGACAGCCGTGCTAGCTCTCACTAGAACACTGGCACAGGAGTTGGCTCCCAAGAACATCCGGGTGAATTGTCTGGTTCCAGGAGTTATTAAGACCAATTTCAGCAGAATGGTGAGGACTGGGTGTCCCCAACCAGGCAGCATGGCTGAGGTCCTCACTGTCCTCTGAACAGATGGCTACTTCTGGGTCTCACTGTCTCCTTATCTTAGTCATATAGACTCACGTGTCTTTTCCCTTTGCCTAGGTGCATAGCAATGAGGCTGTCTGGAGTCAGTTAAAGGAGCACTTCCAGATACAGAGGTAAGCGGGTTTGCTGTTCTGGTGGTCTGCACATAGCTGGGGAGATACAGCTGTGGATATTTTGTGTTTCTGTCGACTGGATTTTCCTTTTGCTGAAGACTGAGTCCACCCTATCTCTCCTCTCCCCATGAGACCTCATGCCACCTGTGGCCTGTGAGCTCCAGGGCATCAGGAACCAAAATGCAAATCCTTTTCCCATCCAGGATTGGGCAGCCTGAAGACTGTGCGGGACTTGTGTCCTTCCTGTGCTCTGCAGATGCCAGCTACATTAACGGGGAGAGCATCGCGGTGGCTGGCTTTTCCTCTCGGCTGTGAGGGCATTGGAGGGCTGGTTATCAGAGGGTATTGGCCTAGTGTGTAAGGAGAGGGTCTGCAGCTTGGTTAGGCTAGCAACTTGGGACTCACTATCGCTAGGCTCAAGGGAAAAGAAAACCTATCAGCATTCTTGTTGTAGTTATTAATATTTACTATTGTTACATCTTTTAGTTAAACAGCAGTTATTCCTAAACCAGATGTATACCCAAATCACTACACAGAGACTAGGATTTATTTACTTAACCTAGAGCACAATGCTGGGCAATGGTTATTCCATACTAAACCTCCAAGCCCACATAGTTTCCTACATTCAGATTTGTCCATTATACTTGCTTTTAGTCATATCTTAGGTCCGGTCCCTTCTCTCAACGTGGTTCCAAAAAAAAAACCTCCCACTCCAGACCAGGATGTGCTACCCTATCCTCTCCATTGCTCAACATTGTGGCTGGTTGTTTTAATTGACAATTTAGAGAACAAATGGTAGCATGCTTACACAAACTTGAGACAGGTGATGCTTAGAATAAGCATCACAATGCAATGTCAGGATTGAAACCAAATAGTGGGGTAGAGAAATCAGCACTTGAATGAACAAGGGTAAATTGTATAAATTCCAAAAGAACATTATACCAACACATTCTCATCTCAGGATTCTCCACAGGACCACAGTAGACTCCATTGACCTTACCAACATTATATGAGGCTGAGAGCTTAGGGATGTAGTGGGCGTGGCATTCTAGAAGAATCTTAAGGGAAAGGGTCTTAAAACTTTTCCTGTACTTTGTGTTTTATGTCTCTTTCCTAAAATAAAATCAGACTTGCCTTCACCTTCACCTCTGGATGCTCCTGGCAAAGGTGGAGTCAAGAACGACACGGCGGGGACAGGTCTGCTATGGCAGTCCCATCAAGTGGGGGGCTGGAAGTAGGGCAGGGGTTTGCTGACTCCTCTGCCTCTCTTCTTTGAGAATGGAGGCAACATTGCCCGCCTGCGGAACAGGGGTCATCCAGAGGGAGGGCCCTGTCTCTAGACATGGTGGCTTACAATGGAGCAGGGTTCAAAGATGGGGTGACCCTGTGATGTGTGTTTGGGTTTGGGGACACTGCTGTTGGGAGAGGAGAGGCTGAGGAGCAAGCACAGGTAAAAACGAGTGTAAATGATTACCCACGGTTCTTGTCTCCTTGTCTAGAACCAGTGAGGGGAGGGAGGGACCCTCTCTAGTCAGGGTGTGGGAGGAGCAGGAGCACCAGAAGGGCCGCTTCTCGCAGCCTCCTAGTGGCTGCCTGGAATGTCAGGTAGTTCCACCAGTCCTGTACAGCCACTCAGGAGGACTGTGGCTACTGTGCACACCGCTTTCTTGGGAGATTTGACCTCAGTATCCATGTGGTTCCCAGTACGACCAAGATTCTTTCTCTTGGGCTAATGTCTGGAGTAAAAAAAAAAAAAAAAAACCCACAGAAACAAAAGACAACCAAGCTTGGTACTTACTTCAGGGAGCTCCTGCTGGGCAGTGTTTATTTGCATGGAGAGGAAGAAATAGAAGAATATTAATAATGGAAGGCTGTGGGAGGGGCTGGCACACTTGCGGATCTTCCTCTGTGGGGAGGGGGAGGGGGAGGGGGAGGGACAGGAACCTGAATAACACACCCTCGGTGTTGGGAGTGGTTCCTTGTGTACGTGCACACACAGCTGGGGCTGCTGTGTGTGCCCAGGGTCCACTGTGCTGCAGAGGGAGCGTCTTATCTCCACGCTGACCTGGGACGGAGGGCATGGCCTGAGACTGGGTGGCTGGGCTGGAAACTTGGATGTGAGATTCTCTGGCAACTGGGTTCTGTGGGGCGAGGTGAAGGCAAGATAGGGAAGTACCCAAGGCTGTGGTGTTCTCTGCTAATGTGCCAGTAGACAAACTGAGCTGGATTGTGCTATGACCTGTCTCTCTCTAGTTTGAATGTGTGCTTTAAGAATCCAATTATTGGATCCCAGGTTCATATATCAGCGGCATTTGTAGACTAAGCCTTTGGAGTTAATTAGCAGTAGATGAGCCATGGAATGGGCTTTACTTAGGCTGCACGCTCGTTTTCAAGTTTCTGTTCCTTTAATCTTTCAAGGCTAGAAGATACTGTCCATCAGTGCAGGACATGTTCCTCTAAATCCCAGTGAGTGAAAAATGTGATTTGCCAGTCATTTTCTTCCTGGGTTCAGAGAGGGTCACTTGTCCATATTCTCATACAGCTTGGCAAGGCCAGAATTCGAATTCAAGTTCTTCTCTCGGCCAGTCTCCATGAAGAGTGACTGCCAGGCCTCAGCCCAGCCCTCTCTTGTGGCTCCTGCACAGTCTGGTTTCTTTTGAAAGCAGAGCCCAAGCAGAGATTTGGAGCGGAAGTGAGGCAGCAAGCGGTAAGTGAGTCAGGAAGGCAAGGGAAGCTGCTGTGCCTCCTGTTAGGCAGGAATTGGTATCCAGAGGGCACCTGCTGGGATTCCTTAGTTCTTGGACTTTGGAACAAAGAACCGGATCAAGGACGCATTGACAGTGATAGAAACAGAGGCAGGTTTTTAAGAAAGAGAAAGACACTCTCTGGAAGTGAAGTAGGCTGGATAGTTGGGCAGGTCTGAGCCTCAGAACCTCTGGGCCACGGAAAGTGTCCGTACTTTATAGACTGCTTATTTGTAGAGTGCTGCCTTCCCAGCCTTCAGCAGTGAGAGACCATGGGCTTCTCCCGACTCACACGCAGCCCAAGGTGGGAGCTCTTTCAGTCTAGTTCTGCTTACAGATTCCAATTTTGATGCCCTTGGTTCCCCTCCCCACCCCTCCCTGCCATCCTCCTGCTTCATCATGGAGGAAGCCACAATAGGTCACAGGGCTGTCTCCCCTAGGTTCTCTATATAGGAGTATGGGTTAATTCTCACAAGGGAAGTGTCTACTGACAAGGACAGGGGGAACATTATTCTATGGGTTGTCATCTTCTGTCCATCAGGAGTTGTAGGGATGGAGGTTTACCAACCACCAGAGAGGAGGAAGAGGCACAGTCCAGGGATTCAAGGGCCGCAGGAAGCAAGCAGCTCACCCCAGCCACATCTGCAATAAGAGTGGGGGCCAGAGGCTGCGAGCAGGACAGTAACCGTGTCTGCAGCCCCGTCTCCAGAAAGCAGCAGTTTATACCCTCAGATGTGTTTAGGGACAACACTTCATCCACTGCTTTTGTGAAGCTCCAGGGAGAACATGAACTACTCCGCACAAAATGAAACAATCGGTCCACTTCCCGCAAGGATGGGCGCTCAGAAATGTCCGGAAGCTTTCAAGCCACTAATCTCAAATCTCCACTAATGGTTTTAGCAGGCCTGTGGCTATCCCTTGGGGTTGCTGGAGAAAACCAGAGAGGGAGAAGGATGGGAAGGCAGGAAGAGAGATCATAGTGAAAACCCTTAATTAGCTAATCATGCATAAAAGGAACTGGTGTCTTTCAACAACTGAAGTTCTATTTGCCACAAATAGAATTGCTTAAATGCAATGCTATGAAAAATTTAAACATAATTTAAAGCTTCCCTTTAATTTTCTCTAAGCTAATGTCAGAACACTTCTAGAATGTGAAGACCCCAGAAGGAGAAGATGTGCAGGGCTGCCCTCTGTCTGGTTTCCGGTGACTCAGCTTTTGAAGACAGCTGACACAAGGTGAAGGTGGCAACAGTGGGTGCCTTGGTGACCCAAAGAGGGCCAAGAGTGGGACTGAGATGTTCGGATCTGGAGCTTTAACACTTAGTAATCCTAACTGGAGCACCAGGCATTTAGAATCGTCCTGGGTCTGACTCTATCAAAAAGATCCACTAGTCTTTCATCTACAAAGAAGGTCTCCTGGGCCAACTAAACCGCCCATGTGACATTTGGCTCATTTATAGGGGGGGGGCATTATTTTTTCTTTTAACTTTTTATTGGTTCTTTGTGAATTTCACATCATGCATTCCCAATCCCACTTATCTCTCTGTTCCCTTGCACCCACCCTCTGGCCTTGCAACCTTGCCCCAAAAGAAAAAAAAAAAACAACAACACATGTGGAAGCTGTAGTATGCCACAGCGTGTCCCACAGAATACCCTTTTGTTCACACCTATTTACTTGCAATTGTTCATTACAATGAATCATGGGTCTGGTTCGAGGCCTTGGCTTCTACTGCTCTATCTATACTGGAACCTCACTGAGACTTCTCTTGGACATCTTGCAGCTTTGGATCTGTTGGACCTTCCCCTTCACATGCTCCAGCAGTTTATGAGGTAGATGTTGGGGTGTGCCAACTCAGAGCCCTGGATCTGGGCCTGGGAGGTATCCAAACTGGTCAGCTCACCAGCTCTCCCACATCACCGGGGTGAGGCTCTCCAGCCCTCCCCTGGCCAGCTCATCCAAGGCTGCAGCCAGCAAAGGGCAGAGGCGGCTTTCTTGCTGTCATGCTCTCAGGACTGGCTCACCTGCACCCATGCCAGTAGGGCCAGATCTGCTGTCCTGCCCAGGCGAAGGGCAGGGCCTGTGCTCCCAAGTGTTGCAGCTAGTGAGGGGCAGCTCTCCTACCTGCCACAGGTGGGGGTGCGGTGGGAGGGAAGGAGGGCACATCTCCCTGTCCCAGCCACTGAAAGGGCCAGTTGCAGGGCCAGCTGTCCCATATTCATGCCCTTGGGGACTGCTTGCCCATACCTGTGCCACCAGGGTCAGCTCTACTGTGCCGCCCGGGCGATGTGCAGGGCCTGTGCTCCTGAATGCTGCAGCAGATGAGGGACAGGGATAGCTCTCCTGCTTTCTTGACTCAGGAGCTGGTTCTTCTGCCTGCCTGCCACAGGTGGCGAGGGCAAGGGGAGGGAGGCCATTTCTGGGAGTTTCTTTTAATGGATATGAGGGATGAGTACAAGACATCAGTTGAAAGAGATTGTCATCATCCTTGTTTTAACCTGTTAGTGCTGCTGTAATCAATCAATCAATCAATCAATCAATCAGTCAGTCAGTCAGTCAATCAATCAGTCAGTCAGTCAGTCAGTCAGTCAGTCAATCAATCAATCAATCAAATAGAGGCTAGAGAGATAGCTTAGCAGTTAGGACCATTTGTTGCTCTTGTAGAGGACCTAGTTTGGTTTCCAGGACCCATATGATGGCTAACAACTGCCTTTAACTCCAATTCAAGGGATCCATCAACTTCTGGCATTTGAGGATACCAGGCACACAAGGTGTGCGTACATACATACATATATAGATACAGGCAAAAACACTCATATAAAAATATTTCTAAAAATTTCTTGAAAAACAAAATCCAGGCATGGTGGTGCATGCCTTTAATCTCAGCACTTGGAAGGCAGAGGCAAGCAGTTCACTGAGTTTGAGGTGAGCCCAGTCTAGAGATTAAGTCCTAGGACAGACAGGACTACACAGAGAAGACCTGTCTTGAAAAACCAAACCAACCAACCAACCAACCAACCAACCAACCAACCAACCAACCAACCAACCAACCAACCAACAAACCAAGAAAGCCCACAAACAAAAACAACAAAACCCAAAAAAACCCACAAACCAAAAAACCAACCCCCCCAAAGAAATTTTTTAAAAAATAGAGATTTATTTATTTGTTTTTATTGAGATAGGTTCTCATGTGTTTCAGGTGTCTGGGTTTGAACTTGCTGTGTAGTCTTGTATCTGTCTCCTGACTGATGGGATTCCTACCATGCTAGGTCTGTGTAGTACTGGGAATGAAACCAAGGAAGTTGTGTAGACTAGGCAGGCATTTTAATAACAGCTACAGTCTCGGCTCATAAAGGAGAATTTATAAAGAACATACTTTATTCTTACGGCTTTGGAGACTGAATGTAGCAGCATTTGGTATCTGGCAAAGACAGTTCTCTGCTACCAAGATGGTATCTTACTGTCGTGTCCTCATGTGGTGGAAGAGAAGCACGGACCACACTCCCTTGAACCCTTTTATCAGTTAATTTATTAGTTCTTTAAGAATTTCATAGAGTGTGTTTTGATCATAGCCAACCTTCTCTCAGCTCTTATCTATCATACCCAGCTATGAACCCTTTGACATAACAAAAATCACTGGCCTGGGAAGAAAAGTCTGCTTGTGCAATAGTGCTAAAACATCATGGGAGTAACCAAAAACTTTCCAACTAGATCTAAGTACCATCACGCATGAGGAAACATTATCAAGCTGAGAATTATGGCTAGATAGGTCAGAAGGCCTTGGGGACCGCTTACCATTGTTATGCTTCTAAATGGCTGAAGGTTTAAGGTTTATGGAATCCTTTAAAAGTCCTACCATCCATAAACACTCAGTTCTCATGACTTAAGCCTCTTCTAAAGGTCCCAACTCCGAATGCTATCACATTAGTGATCAAATTTCATACAGAAACTTAGGAGGGCATGCTCAGACCATAAAACTCTTAATAAATCAACCTCCAGCTACAAAATAGATCCTTACAACCTACACCAGAAAATGTCACTTTGACAATATTCTTTCAGCTTACTCTTTTTTTCTTCTGCAACCTCCTGAACTCTGCCAGCCAACTTCACATCAAACCTTTCTGGGAGGCTTTGTCCTTCTGCCTTGCTTTACCTGCTGGGGCTGATGCAGGTGTGAGGAGGTGTGTCCTCCTGAGGGTTCATTATCAAACTTACAGACTTGTTACCTGGGCCAAATCGGTGTCTTCTCTCCAGGAAGCTTGCTCTCCAGAAGAGCTTAAAACTTGCCTTGGAATCAGCTGTACCCCAGAATTAAGGAGAAGAGAACTGGAAGAAATCATAGAAAAATTTCAATTCGCCTCACTTTGCCTTCCCCTGCAAGAGGGGCTAGGGACTTGGCTCAGAGGGCTGGTAGGAAATATGTTCCAGAACTCAGGTGTCTTGACCTCCATTGTGGGCTTGTTCATGAGCAAGTCCCCTGCTAATCTTCCCAACCCTTGAACCTTCCATCGATGATCCCTCAGGAGGTTTAGAAAAACTCATTACTTTTGTGTCCATTGGTGAAGCCTTGTGAGTGTGTGCTATGTGAGTTCTAGTGAATGTGGAGGCCAGAGGAGGTGCCAATGCCCTGGAACTGGAGTGCGGGGTGTGGGTGAGCCGCTCTATATGAGGGCAGGGGACTCTGCCTCTGCCTCTGGAAGCCCTCAGAACTGCTGAGCCATCTTTCCAACCCAGTTGGCTTTTGCTTGTTTATTTTTGTTTTGTTTCCATCGAGAATGTTTCCATTTGAACTGGAAGAGCCCTTGCTATCAGGGCTGCACGAACTTCTGCCAACACTCTCCGAAGCTACTTCGATGTTTTACTGATGAGTGGTCAGAGAGAAACCCATCCTTCCTGCTTCCCAGCCAACAGTGGTCTCTGGGGCTTAAGAATATATATATATTTTTTGTAAGGACTTTGGTGTCTCACACAGATTTGCTGAAGTGATTTTTGTTTGGTATAGAATCAATAATTTTAAAGATCTGGTCAATGTCTGTCCCACTCAGGTAGCATGGTAGAATTGCACACCTTAGTCTGAAAAGGAATGAAGAAGAGAAACAGCCTCTGGCAGCCAGACCCATGGGTTGTTAGGAGGAGAGGTGGAGGTCCTGTTGAGCACACAAAAGGTTGCTCTAGTCCGGTGGCTGGCGGTGTTCTAAGGCTGAGTCCTTACATCAAGCAGCCTTGCATTGTGCTTTGTGCTATCACCTTACTCTGAACCCAGTCTCTCAGTGATTGCAGGGGAGAGATTTTTGGCCCTTTCCTTTCTCACACTATGTGTGCGCGCATGATTGTGTGTGTGCATGTAGAATATCCATGTGTGTGGGCTTGCATGTGGTATATGCATGTGTGTGTACGTACGTGTGTATGTGTTGTTTCCCTCTTTCCCGTTCCGGGAGGCTGTCTCCTAGCAGCCCATATAGTCAGAAGGACGTGAGACAAGAAGTGTGCCTGGAATGGCCGGTGAGCTCTGTACAGGGACCACACACATGTGGTTAGGGGCATCTATATCTAGAGACATTCTCCAGACAAAGTGAGGCAGAGAGCAGGAGGCACTGCTGGGGATAGGGTCAGAGTGGCTGTCCGACTAGAACTGCAACCTCACACAGCATTGTGTGCATGTGTGTGACCTTGTACACATTGTGTATGTGCATATGGTATATGCATGCATGTGCATGTAAGTATGTTCATGCTTGTATGAGTGTACGTGTATGCATGCATGTGCTTGTGACTGTGTGTGTGTGTGTGTGTGTGATTTACATTTGACTTCTGGATTGAGTGAATTCTGGCCAAAAAAATAAAAGCAAAACCATCCCATTTGACAATAAAGTCAGACAAAAACTGCTAACAAAATCATGCAGACTCTGAGATGTGGGAGGGACCAAGCCGGCACGAGGAGGAAACTGTGAAGTAGTTTTTAATTTAATTTAATTTTTTCCTGTTTAAAGGTTACTACGCTACAATCTTACAATGTTTTCTCATTGTCTCTAGACAGCTGGGCATGCTTATTGAGAGATTTATTTTTTCTTTGCTTCCCTACTCTTCTCTAGTAGGTTGGTTTGGTGATAAACATGTAAAACCATTAAGAAATGAATTTTAGGAAATGTCAGTGTCAGATAAGGCCTGATGGAGAGAGACGAACATCAGATCAGTTTGTGATCCTGTGTGAACACAGACCCCTCCTCCAAAATGACCGTTGCATGAAAATGACCTAATGTTGACACCCTCACCCTGCCAGACAGAAAGTGTGGCAACAGATTTAACTATTTCAAAGAGCGTGGAAAGAGTCCTGGTGCACGGTGTCGCTCCCGCAAGGCAGCCAGTCACAGTTGATAAAGACAGCCCACGCCCGCCCCAGCAGGCATGGTGCTTGCTCAGTACCGAGGCTCAGTGAGGCTCATCTCACTGAGGATTATTGGATGTCTTTTCTCCTGTCTGCCTATCCACCAATATTTACTGCACCAGAACTCCGCTCCGATGCTATGAACTTTACCAGTCAGTGAAATAATTTTGGCACAATCTTGCAATAAGCAAAGAGAGGACAGCGAGGGCTTAGCGGCTGGTGGTGATTTTGAGCAGCTGTAAACTTTTATTTGCAGAGAGGCTTACAGGCTGCTTTTTGTTCTGACCTCTCTTCCGGATCAGAACGTCACTGTCATAGAAACTGCAGCTTTGAGATGAAGTCTTGCTTTGTAGCCCAGGGGAGGCTCGACTTGGTGAGCTTTCTGTCTTAACTGTTAGGGTGCTGGGAGCCCACCACCCCCTGCAGAAGCTGCAGCTTTTTAAAACACAAGCCTGCCGATGCTGCTGCAACAAAGTGCCTGAGAATGGTTACTTCACACAGAACCGAACTTCATTTACTTACAGTTCTGGAGGCTGCGGGAGTCCGAAAGCAAAGTGACAGAAAAAAAAAAAGGTTCAGTCTCTTCACTTCTAAGATAATTCCTTGAAATTCTGCATCTTAGGGAGGAGAGAAAAGAATGGTGGGAAATGGATGAGCAAGAGAGAGCAAAGGCAGCGTGAGGCCCCCTTTGTAAAAGCTTTAATCTCATTCACCAATGGGTGTGCGTTCATGGCCTAGCCACCTCTTAAAGGCTACCTCTTTAAAAATAGTTATCGAAATGTTCTGTGTGGGCTGGGGAGATGGCTCAGCGGTTAAGAACGCGCTTTGCTCTTGCAGAGGACCCAGGTTCAGTTTTCAGCACACACACGGTGGCTCTCAGGCGTCTGCCACTCCAGTTACAAGAAATCTGAGGCTTTCCTCTAACCTCTGAAGGCACACAGGTGGCCCATACATGTACATGCAGGCACAGCACACACGCACATACCGCATGTGTTCCTAGTGTCCACGGAGGTCAGAAAGGGGCGTTGGATTCCCTAAAACTGGAGTTACAGGCAGCGTGACCGGCTATGTGGGTGCTCTAACCAAATCCAGCAAGAGCAGCAGGTGCTCTGAACAGCCGAGCCATCTCTAAAGCTCCAAGGCTCACTCAATAATATCATCACACTGGATGCTGGGTCTCAGGGCCTGGATTTTGGAAGAGACACACTCACCCCTAGCTAGGCAGCGACTTCCCCTTGAATGTTTTGCCCCTGCTACCTACCATGAGCTGCTGCATGAACACCCTTGCTGGAGAACCCTAATCACAGGGCATGAGCACCTGCTCCTGCTGACCACAGGGCGTGGGTAGGTATCATTGCCCTTCTTCATGTTTGTCCTTGAAGCCTCTAGTGGGGAGCTTGTCGAACAAATGAATGAGTTGTGGTTGGAGGCAAATTCCTTTTTTACAGGCTCACTCAGATGTATCCAGCTCTTCCTGCTTCTTGGGAGTTTTCCTTGGGCCTGAATTTTCTGTAACATAAGAAAATTGTCCCTTTTAAAACTTAGTGTTCAGTTCTGGCTCCTGCCACTCCAGAGCTGTAGCACCCCCTTGCCTACAAGGAGTTTATTTTTCTTTGGGGAAAGAAAGAAAGAAAGAAAGAAAGAAAGAAAGAAAGAAAGAAAGAAAAAACCATGGTCTAGGAGATAGTTCAGTCAGTCAGTCTCTAGATCATGTATTAGAAGTTGGATGTGATGGAGCATACTTTGATCTTAGTGCTGGGGAGGAAGGTGGATTTCTAGGGCTCACTTGGTAGCCAGCCTGGCATGCTCCAGGACAATAAGAGACTCTTGTCTCAAAAAAAAAACAAAAACAAAAACAAAAAACAAATCCAAACCAAACCAAACCAAAAAGGGTGGACAGCACCGGAGGAATGACACTCCATGTTGACATCTGGGCTCTGCGTATACTTGCATGATGGGTTGAATGAGATCAGCCTCAAAGGCTCATGTATCTGACTGTTCATCTCCCAGTTGGTAGAACTATTTGGGAAGAATTAGGAGGTGTGACTTTGTTGGAAGAGGTGTGTCATTGACACTGTCTTGTGGTTATTAGTGTATATATTATTAATATATGTATTATGTAATCTATAATAATACAGATTATCCTTATGCAAATCTACAATGAAAAAGCACAGGCAGGGTAAAAAGAAATATAAAATGTACAGTTTGAAGTGAAAAGAGCACTAGGAAATTTAATGCTGGAGCCAAGGCTTATTGCTGAGGCAGATAAGGAGAGGCCTGATGTGAAAGGGAATAAATGGAGGGCTGCCCTCAGTGCAAGACCCCGCCCAGATAAGCCTCCAGCCTGTAACGAGGAAAGTCCTGAGGAATTTTCTGCTCCGAAAAAGCAATTAAGAAAGGCTTTTGCAAATGTGATTTAAGGAGTGGGCTAAACTGGGCAGTGTTGTTCATGAGGTTCTGGCTTACAAGAGTAAAAGGTTGTGGAATCTTCTTCCATGGTTAAGGAGAGTCAGTGAGGCCAAGTGCGGAGGCAGGGGAGTTCCCGTACAAAAGGCTCTGAGAGGCGATTGCAGGAAACTGTGAAAATGAAACCTTGACTGTGCTGGAGACCCTAAGATATTGGAGATGCCAGAGGCGTCTGCCAAGGGGAACTACATAGGGGTGGGACCAGCCGAAGACAGAAAAGCATGGTGCAGTCAGCAAAGCTGAAGGGGAGAAGCCATCTAAGTTCTTTGACATCAGAAATGAAGCTATAGGATTTGGAGTTAGCCCTGCTGGGTTTTGGTCTTGCTTTAGTTCAGTATTTCCTCACCAAGCTATTCTTTTTCCCTTTCAAAATGCATTAGTTAGGGTTTCTATTGCTGTGATGAAACAAGGTGACTTGGGGAGGAAAGGGCTTATTTGGCTTATGCTTCTACATCATTGTTCATCAACAAAGGATGTCAGGTCAGGAACTCACACAGCAGGAACCTGGAGGCAGGAGCCGATGCAGAGGCCATGGAGGGGTGCTGCTTGCTGGCTTGCTCCCTATGGCTTGTTCAGCCTGCTTTCTTAGAGAACCCAGGACCACCAGGCCAGGGATAGCCCCACCCACAATAGGCTTGGTCTCCCCATCAATTACTGATTAAGAAAATGCCCTACAGGCTTGCCTACAGCCCAAACTTACTGAGGCATTTTCTCAACTGAGGTTCCTTCCTCTCTGATGACTCTAGCTTATGCCAAATTGACATACAACTAGCCAGCACAGAATGGTAATGTATGTTTTGTGCCATATTATGTTGCAAGTTTGCAATTTACTTTTTGGTTTTGATTCTACAGGGGGTTACAATGAAGACATTGCCTTGAGTCTCAGAAGAGACTTTCTACTTTTAAATTGTATTGAGACTATGAAAGACTATGAGGTCTTTTGAAGTTGGACTAAATATATTTTGCATTATGATATGGCCACAAGCCTATGGGAGCCAGGGAATAGAATGTGGTGGTTTGAAGAGAATGGCCCCCTTAGGCATGTATAATTGAGTGTTTGATCCTCAGTTGGCTTGAGAAGGATTAGGATGTGTGGACTTTTTGGAGGAGGTGTGTCACTGGCGGTGGGCTTTGAGAATTTAAAAGTTCACCCCATTCCCAATTAGCTCTCACTGTCTCAACATGGAGGTTCTCAGTTACTGCTCCAGAGCAGTTCCTGCCTGCTGCCATGCTTCACTTTATGCTGGTCATGGACTGTCTGGAACTGCATGTCCCAAATAAACTCTTTCTTCTGTAAGTTGCCTTGGTCATGGTGTCTTATCATAGCAATAGAAAAGTAAGACAGCATTCGTATGTACCCTGAACAACAGACATATACTCACATGCCAGAGAGAGAGAGAGACAGACAGACAGACAGAGACAGAGAGAGGGACAGAGGGACGGAGGAAGAGAGAGAAACATTTTAGATCTAGATCTAAAACTTTAGGATGTTTTCTCAGGAGCCGTTTTCAACATGACGTCCAGTGCCACTCAATCTGGGTCCCGCTCAGATAGGGCTGTAGGATTAGAACCTTATGGTTCAGTAGAGCCGTTTCCCCAGGGCTGAGAACCAGGGAGCAGTAGCCACCACTCACTGAGTCTTTATTTAGGGCTAAGAACTGCTTACAAATTCTCTCCTTTAAAGCTCACAACTTCTCTGTGAGGCAGGTCTCACCTCTGCTAATCTCAGAGGAGTGCCCTAAACTCCAGGAGGAATTCACGATTCTGCTGAGTGACTTTCTTGGGGTGTGTACAAAGTAATCCAGAAGTGCAGGGTGAATGCAGCAGGGACAGGAGATGGTGGGCATTGGCTTCAGTCCCATGATGGAGGGAGAGTCTGGAAAACATTCTTCATATCTCAGGAGGTCTTGTGGAATTGATATCTGTTGCCCATAGTATCAGTCTCCTTATTGTAGCCCTCTGCCAGCTCCTCTCAACAACTGACATACCTGTCCCTGCTCCTTCACGCCTGTCCCTCAAGGTCACAAGAGACTGACCTGTTTGTTTGTTTTAATATGTTATCTTGTACGTGTGTGGTCAGAGGTCAACAATAGGTGTTTTTCTCAATTGCTCTTTTTTGTTTGTTTGTTTGTTTTTGTTTTTTAGACAAGGTCTCTCACTGAATCTAGAGCTTACTGATTCAGCTATATTGATGGCTGACAAGCCCCGGGGACCTTCTGTTTCTGCCTCCTCAGTCCTTGGATGACTGATATA
>CM053745.1:8243961-8254064 GCA_028658305.1 Pachyuromys duprasi | reverse complement strand
CGGGTGAGAGAGAGAGAGAGAGAGAGAGAGAGAGAGAGAGAGAGAGAGAGAGAGAGAGAGAGAGAGAGAGAGAGAGAGAGAGAGAGAGAGACAGAGACAGAGAGACAGAGAGACAGACAGAGAGAGAGACAGAGAGAGAGACAGAGAGAGAGACAGAAAGGCCAAAAAGAGACATAGGCATGGATCAATCAACCTTCCCGTGTAAAAAGGGCATGGAAGAGAAAAGGGGTGTGTGACTGAAATAGTGTCCTAGGCCGACTAGATAAAGGAGGTCTCTACTGTTAAAGGTTTCAAGGAAGGGAGTGGGCCTTGTAGTTCTCAGAAAGCAGGCTTCATTTGTAAGCTACAGGGCATTCTGACTTAGACCATGTGATTAGAGTCACAGCTGCAAGGAGGGGCAGGGGAGGCCGCTAGTTAGTGTGCAACTGCAGGGACGCAGCCTCAGATTCTGGGTTTGCGTCCCCACCCTGCTTCATCACCAAGGCGCCGGGGCTCTGCTCTCAGGATTCCCTGCTTAGGGACCCCAAGGTCTGAGTGCTCTCACAGTGACAACACCCCAGCTTTAGCAATTAGAATTTTATGAGAAACCATCGTGTTAGCCTTTAAAAATAGGAGCTGAAACAGAAACAAACTCCCTTTAGGTTCCAAAGGCGTCAGAGGCAACAGGAAACGCTTTGGGGAACAGCCCTGTGTTGCCCTTATAACACTTTTTCTAAGAGTAAGATCCAAACTGTTCCCGCAGTACTGATCTTTGCACTGCCACGGAGTCCAATTTAACCTCTGCTTGCCTTGCAGGAGAATAGCAGCTGCTCCGTTATTAGTCACATTCAAGTAGGGATGGGCTTCTGATCCTTTTTTAAAAGCAAGTGTAATAGGGAGAGATTAGAGGTGCTTGGAGGAGGCTGCCTGACTGGGAGGCAATCATTCTGAAACCCAGCTCCACCTGGCTGTTCAAACAGCTGTTAAAAAAAGATGAGGCGGCTCCGGGGAGCCAGGTTCCTGGTTTGAAAAACAAAAGAGAAAGACCTGTAGGTGAGAAAGGAGGCTGTCTTCTGGAGAAGAACTCCTGGACGTTTGTTTTATTATTTAAGGTCTTACGGTGGGGGAGGAAGGACATTATTTTCAGCTTTTTGAGCTCATGCCTTAGGAGGGAAGAGTCGTCCCAGGGCAGGGTCAGAGAGAGACTAAGCTCTGCGCAGACTTGGGGAGGAAGAGGACACGGAGCCATGTGTGCAGAGAGGACTTCTGTGGACCCCCAGAAGGACACGTGACCTCTATCTCAACTTTGCTTTCCTGACTTGCAATTTTCACTTGGTACAGGCAGAAATTTGAAGTTGACGTCCTCTGTGGCTGCCGGAAAGAGAGCACTTCCGGTTGGGAAGCTGACTTTCCTGGGCAGGGAGCTGAAGAGCTGCTTCTGTTTCTAGCAGGAGAATCTCTGCTGGCCAGCCTCCCTTCATCCCCACCCTCTCCCTGCAGAGGAGGCTCATTTCCCAGGAGTGTTCCCATGAGTTCATTTCCAAGGCCAAACGTCCTTTCTGCACAGATCCTTTTTATTGCCATGGAGACAATCTGCAGCTCCGACCAATCACAAGTTTGAGCAGCAGGCACCATGACAACCTGTGGGGGCTGGAAAGAGCTCCAGAACACCTCAAAGACCAAAGCCAAGACAGCAATCCAATCTGGAGATGCAGTGATTCTCACAAGGGCGGGTTGGGGAAGGGCATTCGCCTTCCTCGGAGAGTGAGCTAGTGCTCTGCGGGTCACAGCCTGCCTGGTGGGCTGATGTCTTGGACTGCCAACGCCAGTCAGCTTCGTTTAGTCTGATTTCATGTCTTCCTTTTCTCTGGCTAGGTCAGCTAATAGAAACCCGGAGACATGGTGGAGAAAGGTCAGATGACTCTGGGGTGAGCCAAGAAGCGGTGTCCCCCCAGGAGACCACCCACAACTACTTGTTGCCAGCTTGAAGCTGGTATATCTGGCCTAGCTCAGCAGCAGCACTTATTTGTAGTAGGAAGTCAGAAGCCTGTCACATCTCATCACTGCCTCCCGCCTGCTGGGGTCTGCCCAACAAGGGTGGACCTGGTGACCTCTGTGTTAGTCTGCAGCTGGTTCTGGTTCAGAGCTATCTAGGAGCCTTGCCTACCCGAGCCTACCCTTTCCTCCTTGGCTTCCATCCTTCGACCCTGGGCCTTCTGACATGGTCTCTTACATTACTCTGTGGTTTATATCCTCTACCCAGAAGGGTCGAGGAGGAACAGAGCAGTACCGAGAACTGCTTGTTTATGAGTGGCTTAGGAGAGGCACAGACATGACCAAAGGCCTGTACCCTGCTGGGGCCGTTCTCATGAAGACCGCCTCTCAGAAGCAGCAAGTGACCTGCATGTGTGCCCCTCACAGCGAACCTAATGGCTGAATTTTGACAACAGATACAAGTCACATCTCTCTTGTCTGGAGGCCCATTCCAGTTTGCTTTTTCTGTTGCTATGATAATCACTATGATCAAAAGTGACTAGGGGAGAAAAGCCCTACCCTACACAGGTCACAGTCCATCACTGAGGGACGTTAGGAGGCAGGAACCAGGGAGGAAGGCTGTTTGCTGGGTGTCTTCATTCGGGTTTTATTGCTGTGAAGAGTCATCATGACCATGACAACTCAGAGGTTTAGTCCACTATCGTCATGGCGGGAAGCATGGCTGTGTCCAGTCAGACGTGATGCTGGAGGCACCCCGACAAGCAGGAGGTGCCGGTGTGACACACTGGGCAAGGCTTGAGCATAGGGAATCTCAAAGCCGGCCCTCACAGAGACACACTCCCTCCAGCAAGGCCACACCTGCTCCAAGGCCACACCTGCTCCAACAAGGCCACGCCTCCTAAAAGTGCCCCTCCCAATGGGCCAAGCATTCGAACACAGGAGTCAGTCTATGGGAGCCATACTTATTCAAAAACCCACCACGCTGGGCTCACTCTTTCATCTCATGCTCAGCTAGCTCTCTTACATAGCCCGGTCAGCCCACATCAATTATCTATCAGGACAGTCTCTCACAGATGTGACTGCAGGCCAATCAGATCTAAGCAAGTCCTTCTTCCCAGGTGGCTCCAACAAGAAAAACTAACAAGTATAAGGCTCAAAAGTGTGTATGAGTGTTTTGCCTGAATGCATGTCTGTGTGTCGCATGTATGCCTGAAAATGGACAGACAAGGAATCAAACTCAGGTTCTCTGGAAGAGCAGCCAGGGCTCTGAACAGCTGAGGCATTTCTCCAGCCCCAACTCAGTTTTCTTATGTGTAAAATGGGAAGAGACTCTTAAGGCTGTTAAGGGCATGAAGTGAGTGGGTGTATGGGCCTGAGTTAGGGTATGTCTTGGTTGCTATGCCAACAAGTTCTCCTACACAGCATGAAGCCACACCCCCACCGTTCATTCATTTTCTGTAAGCAACCACTCCCAGGGCCTTTGCTGATCCTTCAACCTCAGCACTGAGGAGCGGCCTCTGCCTGCCCTGTCAATGTGCTTGGAATATCACGTGTTCGGGCATCATCTTGTCCCACCCCAGCATGATGCGCCTCTTGGTGCTTCCCAGCTGGTGGGCTCTCACCTCACCCACCTGGATAAGACAGCATCTGCCAGGCCTTCTTGATAGTGGGGGGTTTTGCTCCTCTGCTGTTATTTCTGTCTCACCGGCTCCTCCTGTTCTGTCTCCCATCACAGAAAACACACCCCAGCTCCTAGCCGCTGACCCTGTAGGTTGCATACAGCTGAGACATCAGTTATTTGTACAGAGCTCTGTCTGCTGGTCTTGCCTTCTTGTCTGACACTTCTAACAGTCCCTCACAGTCAGTGTTCTCTGTAGGATGGTATAAGAGCACCTACCTACGGGATGTAGGTAGCATTAAGATGCTGCCTTTGAGGCTCTCCATCTGGAGCCTGGAATAAAGCAAACCATCCATTGTGCTTATTTTTATTTTATTCATTTATTTGGTGGTGGTGGTGGGAATTAGGGTCTTACTGAGTAGCTTTGGCTGCCCTGGAACCCATCAGGTAACTCTGGCTGGCCTGGAACTTGCAGAGATCCACCCCTGTCTCCTAACTGCTGAGATTAAAGGTGTATTCCACCATGCCTGGCCTTGTTAGGTATCATGTCCCTCACAGACTTATATGTTGGACTCCACTTCTCAATGCAGTGAACTTTGGAAGTGAGGTAGTCCTTGGGTTGTCATTGGGTAGAGGAAGTCGTGATGGCTAATTCTTTACGAGATGAAAGCACCCCACTCTGTGAGGACATAGCAAGCTCTCTGTGTGGCAGTAGGGGGCTCTTCACTGAGAATCCAGCCATGCCTGTACCCTGATCTCACTTCTGGCTTCCAGAATTACGACGCATAAACATTTGTTGTTTAAACCCAAAGTGACTAAGACAATGCTTTACATAATCATCTCTAATTAAACTCTGGATTCAGGATTTTTTTTTTCCTGCAGTGTTCTGCGCATCAGGGACCCAGAAAAGTCTGATTATACAAAAGCCTGGGTGAGTCAGATGGTGTATGTCAACAACAGCGATCCCAGGAATGATACCTACATGAGTGCTGAGGAGGGTGCATGCTGCTTCGCCAGAGATGTGCATGGTTGGGTGGGGTCCAGGAAGTGTTCACTGAAGGGATAACACGGAGGACCAGCTGTACCAGGTGGGAAGGGGGCATTTCTGGCAGAGAGGAGCTGTAAGAGTGGGGGGCTCTGGAGGTCCCTCCCCACCAGAAGACAGAGGCCGGATGCTGATCCAGAGAAGAGAACTCACTGTGCTGTCTCTCTTTCTCTCTGTTTCCTGGGTGACAGAGTCTCTAGATGACCCAGCAACAATACTGAGATGAAAGCTAAGAGCCCCGCAGTGTAATAAACACGACAGAAATAGAGATGACATGTAATGACGGGTCAGTGTGGTTAAAGAGCAGGAGCCACACCCAGGAAAGGCAGAGCCCTGTTGGGTCACTGTCTCAGCCAGTTAGAGCTAGTTTTGAGTCCTGGTATGGTAAGACTCTAAGAGAAAAGATTAGAAGGCAGGCCTACCCAAAAGCTTTGAGGACGCGCCGTCCTGTCGTCTGTGAACAGAGTCCACCAGGGAAGGTCCGAAGATGTGTTAAGCACATATTGCCAACAGTGGTTATGGAACCGCTGCCTTAGAGAAATGTCTTGATAGCCAGTAGGCACGGTGGCTCCCAATTGCAATGCCAGAGCTTTAGGGGGCAGAGAGGAGGATCTCCATGTGCTCCATGAAACAAAATGAAATGAAATCAAAATCAGCCACAAGAAGTAGAAAGAAAATGATCTGCTACAGTCTGGATCTGAGAGGTCCCCCAAAGGCTCTCGTGTGTGAGGCTTGACTGCCAGCTATTGTGCTTTGGCCCAAGAGTTCTGATCTTATCAATGGATTAATCCCTTGATAAATTCATGGCATTACTGGGAAGTGATGGAAACCAGGAGGTTGGATCTAGTTGGCAGAAGTGGGTAGCTAAGGGTCTTCCCTGGCAAAGCACATTGGTCCCCTGCCCCTGCAGGCTGGCTGCCTCGAAGGAAGCAGCGATCCCTTCTGCTGCATCCCTGAAAGCATTGGAGCCAGCTGGCCATGAAACGGTGAAACCTCTGAAACTGTGAGCCTAAGTAACCCCTTCCTCTCCTAGGCTGATCATGCCAGCTGCTTCGCCACAGTGACATGAAGGCAACGAACATGTGATCTAAGAGTTAATACTACAATTTGTTTCCGGCACCGAACCTCTTGTCCATTAAACAGAGTGGAAGACACCTGTTCACTGTCTTTTCATTTTGTTCAGTTGGAGGTCGGTGGATAGGCCAGGAAAAGCAAATGTTCCTGGGGAAGGAGGGACCTAGATGCCAGAGGGACAGCTGCCTGTGGAGCCTTCTGCTGCCAAGTCCCCCTGGAGTCTTTCTCTTAAATATTTTCTAAAATTTAAATTAAAATCAGATAATGAATGCACGCAAAGAGTATGGAATTCACGAGGAGTGAAAAGGATGCAGGGAAAGTAAATACCCCTTCTTCCTGACCCCCATGCCAGCCGCCCAGGATTCTTTTCTAAAGACTAGAGACAACCACTGAGATTGGCTAAGTATGATTAAGTGCATGTATACACACACACACACACACACACACACTTTTAAAAACATAAATGCCATCATACTGATTGTATCAACAGTCCTGAAGAAATCAAGCAAATGGAGTTTAGTACATGCATTGTTGCAAAGATGTGGGCAGACTATGGGCAAAGCATAGGGTTGGCAGAGAAACCTGGACAGGCTTACTGAGAGGCAGGGCAAAAAAAAAAAAAGCCTGGGCACGAATCCCTGCTCTTCCTGCCTTCCTTCCCCTGCATTCTCTCCGCAGCACCCACTTCGAGAACCACACCTGTATCACAGGACAGGAGAGCCTGCTGTATGATTTACGGAAGTCTCTCTCAGGGCTGAGGGTGGGTGCAAAGGGTGGGGTGGAGGAAAAAGGCAGATGGTGGCCACTCAGCTTGCTGCTTAGCACCTTGAGTTGTGCCTTTCCGTTTTCCACTTAACAGTCTCTCTGGACCTGTACCCCTTCATTTTGCCTGGCTTAGAGTCTTCTAGTGTATTTCCTATACCGCGTGCTATGGACCTAACCATGCCCCTTTCCTGTGATGAAGTACTAATGGGCAATGCGACTCTTGGGAGTAAAGACATCATTTAGGGCAAATGATATCATGAGGACAGAGCCAAAGGGTAGGTTCACAGCAGAAGATATCGTGTAAGAAAAAACACCAAAGATCTCTTTCTCTCTCTCATGTCAGGACACAGTTGGAGGTGACATCCAACAGGATCTGAGAGAGCCCGCACTAGGAACCTGATCAACAGGCTTTCCAGTCTCCAGAGCTTCGAGAAATACAAGTCTTTTGTTTAAGCCACTCAGCCCTTGGCATTTTGTTTTGGCAGCCCAATTTGACTTAGAAACATATAAGAAACGATATACTACATATGTAACAATATATGCCACTGTATGTCACTCCTCACTAATAGAGTGTTAAGGCCATTGTTTGAAAACAATGCTGCTAGGCACAGCCTTTTACCAAGTCATTTCACATGGTTCAGAAGAAATCCCCTGGGAATCGGTTGCTGGATCAAAGAGTGCTTTTAAAATTTTGATGGGTGCAGCCAGAGAAGCCGACAGGGCTTTGTACCTGTTTTCATCAGCCATGTGTGAGGTTCCTGTGCAGTTTTTAAACCTCAGGGTTAGAGAAACTTGGTGACTTATTGAGTTATCTGCCACCAGTATCTGTCGCCTTCACAATGCATAAACCCTGTCTGAATTTATGAAAGTGTACATTCCAGCCTTGTTTTTCTGACATCTCTTTCAGATTTATTCAGCAGGAATAAAATTCCTTTGCTGAATGAGATTCTCTTGGAAGCAGTCCTGCGTCACTTTAGCTCACAAATAACAGCACCTCCCATGTGCTGAAAACCTTTCAAAATAAAAATAACCTAGAGGGAAGTCCAACCAAGATAGCAGTCAATATTTAATATTTGCTTTGCAGATAGCTTTCCTCCCCTGATTCTATTTTTCTCCCCGTGGTAGGAGTCTGCGATTTGTGAAGGAGATAATAGGGGCTTTTGCTCCCTCCCCACTCACTTCCTCTATGATCAGGGTGAAGAGCACTCATCAGGACACAGTGCAGTTTACTTGGCTCTCTGAATCTGGCCGATGTCTACTTATGGTGCTTTTTTGGACCCTTCAAAATCCACCAATATTAGTGACACTGGGTCTTGTGGTCTGAGGGTAAAATGTCCCCTGTTGGTCCATTTGTTTGAGGACTTGGTCTCCAGTTGGTGGTGGTTTGGAAGGCTGTGGAACCTTAAGAGGAAGAGTGAGTGGCTGGGGGCAGGACTTGAGATGTGATAGTTCAGTCCCACTTCCTGTCTGTTCTCTGCTTCCTGGTTGTGTATTCAATGTGATCAGCTGCCTCAGGCTTTAGGACCATGCCTTCCCCACTGTGAAGGACAGAATTCCTTCATAAGCTGTAAGCCCCAAACCAACCAACCAACCAACCAACCAACCAACCAACCAACCAACCAAAAACAAATAAAAATGAAACAAAACAGAAAATCCTCTTCTTTCTCCTTTTCCTCTTTCTCCTCCTTCTTCCCCACCCCTGTCTGGGAGGAGAGGCCAGGGTTTCTTTGTGCAGCCCTGGCTGTCCTGGAACTCAGTCTGTAGATGAGACTGGCCTTAAACCCAAAGAGATCCGCCTGCCTCTGCCTTCCGAGGCTTCTTTGTGCAGCCCTGGCTGTCCTGGAACTCAGTCTGTAGATGAGACTGGCCTTAAACCCAAAGAGATCTGCCTGCCTCTGCCTTCCGAGTGCTGGTGGGATTGAAGGCATGCCACCGCCAGGGGCTTTCTGCGAGAAGAGCTTGCTTTTTTTCTCTGTAGACACAGGAGTTGGTGCGTTTTGCAAACGTTGCTCCCAGGCAACATTCTATGTGCAGTGCTTTCTGTCGAATCGGTGCAAACACTTCTCCCTCTCTGCTTGCTGACTGTGGGTCAGTGTGGCCACCAGCCCGACGCTGCTGCTATCATGTCTTCCCTGCTAGGATGGACTCTTCTTTGAACAGTAAGTCAGAATAACTCCCCTCACCCTTAAATTGCTTCTTATCAGGTATTTGGTTAGAGCAATGAGGAAAGCAACTGACATACATACACTTACTGTTTTAGATACATTTACATAGTGGGCCCTATGACATCAAACTTCATTTGTTTCTAACTGTACTCTGAATTATCTTTTTGCTGCAATAGCCAAAATAGCAACCTTTACCTTCTCATACACTATGTGAGGGTCAGGAATCCATGGCTAGTTTAATGGACAGCTCTGCTTCAGAGCCTCCTGAGGAGTCTGTAGTCAGGTGCCAAACGGGCCTGTCGTCACCTGAGTGCTTGCCTAGAGAAAGCACTGGAAGCTCCCGTGGCTGAGCAGGAGCTGATTCCTCACCACACAGGCTTCTGTAGTACTGCTCAAGACAGGACAGTGAGCTCCAGGGTGAGAGGTCCCACAGAGCAAGAACAAAAGCCAAACAGAATCTTTCTTGACGGCCTTGGAAGTGTTCTGCAGCCACCCGGGACAGAACATGGAAGGGGCGAGCGTGTGAACACCAAGAGGCTCCCCTGAAACGTCTAAGAGCAGGCCGCGGCGTCTAGTCATCCCGCAGATCCCCGCAGTCGCTGCAAACTGTCTCACAGGCTTTTGGTGAAAGAGTCACAGCTGTGGGAGAGAATCCCTCCGAGGTTTTGTGGCTGTCACTCCATCACTGGGAACAAGTACAAGAGCGAAGTGTGCTCCCACGCCTGCCAGTAGCCATGATAGCACTGTAACTCTCTTTGCCGTGAGTTTGCTCCAGATGACAACTTTTCTTTTTTCAGTGGCAAAGGTTGGGTTTCAAGACAGGGTTTCTCTGTGTAGCCCTGGCTGTCCTGGAACTTGATCTGTAGAGCAGGTTGGCCTCGAACTCTGAGATCTGCCTGCCTCTGTCTCCCTGGGATTTAAGGCATGCATCACTGCTGCCCAGCTTCAGATGACAACTCTGATAGGTTGTGATCCATACAGTTAAACTTCTCCCATAATACTCAGTGCTCTCTGGTGCCCCTCCCACAGATTCCCTAAAATAGGAAAGTTCTGGGTGACCAGGAATACCAACCATTGTGACCTGCACTCTACCAAGGATTTAGCAGAAGCGGAGATACTCTTCCCCTAACCCACAGTACGGTGGTCATCTGTGAAGAGATGGATGTTGCAGGATATTTGATCCCATTGTGACTGTGAACTGGAAAAACCCATTTCTAGTTGTGGTGTGGCTCAGCCCTAGCACACACCCTTAACCCAAAAGCTTTTTGTAAGAGCTAAATAAAGCCAGCTATGGGTCAAGAGGTGGAGCAAGCAACCAGTTGACAAGAAGTGACGTAAGAAAACACAGGAAGGAAGGACATGGAGTTGAAGGGCATTTAAAACACCATGGAGAAGGAGAAGGGTCTTTTTCCTTCTGGGACCTCAACCGAGTAGGAAGGCTAGTTGGGTGTTCTCTCTGCCT